>BDUI01002261.1:51084-65959 GCA_002335545.1 Apodemus speciosus | reverse complement strand
AACCCAAAACATCCAGGAAATCCAGGACACAATGAGAAGACCAAACCTAACAATAATATGTATAGAAGAGAGTGAAGATTCCCAACTTAAAGGGCCAGTAAATATCTCCAACAAAATTACAGAAGAAAACTTCCCTAACCTAAAGAAAGATGCCCATGAACATAAAGCCTAYAGAACTCCAAATAGACTAGACCAGAAAAGAAGTTCCTCCTGTCACATAATAATCAAAACACCAAATGCACTAAACAAAGAAAGAATATTAAAAGCAGTAAAGGAAAAAGGTCAAGTAACATATAAAGGCAGGCCTATCAGAATTACACCAGACATTTCACCAGAGACTATGAAAGCTAGAAGATCCTGGGCAGATGTCATACAGACCCTAAGAGGACACAAATGCCAGTCCAGGCTACTACACTCAGCAAAACTCTCAATTACCATAGATGGAGAAAACAAGATATTCCATGACAAAACCAAATTTACACAATATCTTTCCACAAATCCAGTCCTACAAAGGATAAAAGATGGAAAACTCCAACACAAGAAGGGAAAGTACACCCTAGAAAAAGCAAAAAAGTAAATTTTCGACAAACCCACACAAACATAATTCCATTTCTAACAACAAAAATAACAGGAAATAACAACCACTTTCCCTTACTATGTCAATATGAAAATTAATATTACCAACATATCCTAATCGATTGAAGTTCAAAAATATGAGGAGTTAGAAATTAGTTAGCTGTCACTCAGTGGTCTCCTAATTGCCGCAATTGGAGAGATATGTCCAATATTGTACAATCCATATACACGTTCTGCTTGTTTGTATGTGACAGTGTCTTGCTGTGTACCACATAATGGTCTTGAAATCATGCTTCTCTTATCTCAGCTTCTCTATAAGTAGGATTGTTTATTTGATGTTTTTACACTATACTATGGTTTTCAGAACAGCTTACATATTTCAAAAATATTTATACAGCYAAAAGAAATGTAGACAATTAATTTGGGAGGTGGCTTGTAAGAGAACAACAAAGAGTGAGACTGAATGTTTTGCTTGATATTTATAATTATTGCTATCAATTCTGAAGATGACCTTATGTTACTCTTTTTCTAAGATGAATGCTTTTCAAAACCATCACAGCCAATGAACCAGAATCTTACCCACACCTAATGTCTGTGCCACCCTCCAAGCAGAACCATTGTTCATTGAAACAGTTGATGAATGACTTCATGGATATACACACACCATTTCTTAAATGAATGTAACCTGTTCCCTGTGAGCTGAGAATGATGACAATCACTCAAGTCAAATAGCTTTGACCATAGCAGAAAATCTGTGTCCAAATAATTGTGCCTACAATTCAGTCCTTGGTGCAAAGGAACTGTCCACTCTTAGCTTAGCTACTATGGAGGTAATATATCCTTTGGTGATGTGAGGGACATTGAAGTATAGTCTTACTACAATGAACTCCAATGTCTAAAAATTGTTCTTATTTGGGATTTGTACCACAGTAAGAGCGAAGATTTTAAGTTCTACTGAAAACAAAACAAACAAACAAACCAACAAAAGACTTTATCTTTTTATGTTCATTTAATAACATGTCCATTATTTTTATGATTGGTATATATAGTATTGAATATAATAAAAAATAAATATATAAAAAAATAAATTCATGTGGAAAAACTAACATCTTGTCAGTGTAGGTATTATAAAAAGAAAACATTAGATGCTGAAAAGCAATCAGGCAGTGAATGATAAGAGCACTTAGTCTGTGGCCAACAGTTAGTAAAGTTAAGAACGGATCCATCTTACACTGAATTATCTGATGACTCAGGAACTGCAGCAGGAAGCAGCAGGAAAGCTAAAGCAAAGTGAAATCTGGAGAAAGCTGYTTGACTCTTAGATCTGATCCCTACCTAGTCTGTCACATATGAAACTCTTCTTTTCCCACCACAGTAGAAATCTAAAGGGGTATTCTCTGCAGGGTAAAACAGAAAGTCTAACTGAAAGAGGCCACACTAGGAAGAAAGTGAGTATCATAGCAAAATTAAGAGCATTTCATTAACCATTCACAGATAGACACAAACCTCCCCTCATCCACTTCCTTTATCCATAACCTCTAGTATTGCTCCTAGACTAAAACAGTGTTACTTAAAACATGATCTGATGATGGTTCTTGAACCATGTCACCAGCCTACAAAACTGGTATAAACAGTGGGTGTATAGGAAAAACCTCTGTGGTCTTATATCTCCTCCTCTCCTCATGTTTTAAGTGTCTTCTTCTAATTTTTTATGGTTCATTTTTACTACAGTTTAAAAACTACCATTCTACAATAAATTGGAGTTTAAAAAAAATCCTGCCTTTTCCAATCAACTTTTAAAAAGCACTGAGCCAGAATCTGGGACAGACCAAGCCCATACAGAGCTCTCCAGAGTGGGGATCAAATGCTGTGTTTATTAACCCATTTATCAATTCAAACAGAACTTCCCATCAGCTTTCGAATTATTATCAAACAATTCAAGGACTGATTATTAGACATCTGAGGCAATCTCTAAAATTAGCTCAGGATTCAGACCAAATAGAAGAAAATAACTGCTAATACAGACATATATATGAATACTCTCCAATTTTGAAACTGACTTTGTAGGTAAATAAGCTCTAACAAAAGGTACTAAAGAACAACAACAACAAAAAAGGCTCTTTGGAAGTAGGAAATTAGAGTAAATAAATACTGGGAACAATGGTACGTTCATCTAATCCTAATTATTTGTGAGGCAGAGGCAGAAGGGTGACAAGTTTGAGACCAGCCTAAGCTACATAGTGAGACCATGTTAAAATAATAAAACAATCAAAGTATAATAAACATTCAAAAAGGTAGAAGGGYTGGAAAGCAAATGAGGTTAACTTCTCTGACACTAGAGCAAAGCAGGCAAGTATGGCTGAACATGTCTGTTACCCCAGCACACTGGAAGCTGAGACAAGAAAATTTCTGAATTAAAAGTCAGCCTAGGGCACAGAGCAAGAACTGTCTCAAAAAGGAAAAAAGCAAAACTAACCAACCATCCAACCCCAACCCCAACCCATCATCATCATCATCATCATCATCAACAACAACAACAAAAGAAATCTGGGTGAGAAGGCTAGAACCACAGAGCTCTCAACACTGACCAACAGGAATGCAAGAATAAAGTTAAATCCCACAGAGAAATCACTGAAATAATTTAGGAGAGGGGTTAATACCCAATTTCCCTTTCTATCCTTGAGGATATACTAGTATAAGTATCCCCAAACTCCCTAAAACTGGCACACCTTTGGCTCTGCCTTCCAAGTCCTGGGATTACAGGCACTGAGCCATACCTCCTACTTTAAAATAATTTTTAGGGGTCAGATAGATTGCTTAGTTAAGAGTACTGAATGCTTTTCTAGAGGAGCAGGATTCAATTCCCAGCACCCAAATGGCAGCTCACAAACATCTGCAACCCTAGTTGCAGGGGATGCAACACTATCTTTTGGCCTCTACTGGGATCACACATGCATCTAGTACACATACATACATACAGGTAAAACAGTAATAAGTTTCTGAATGTACAACAACCAAGCATTAATTTAAAAATCTAGAGTGTAATAAATTTAAGGTGTCTCCATTTGCACTCACCTTTGTTACATRGCTTGACCTTACCAGTCTCGGTTCTGAACACACAACATGCACACTTGTACGAGTATATGCTCAAGCCTCGCAATGCCAACCAATGCTGCCTGAAACATCTCAGTTCAGATTTAACAGTCTATGAACTGCAGTTTTCACTGTACATACAAAGCTTTCTACTTATAGAAATATAATGAYTTAATTAGAGAATACAAAAGCTTGTAGTATTTCTCTTATCATTCCTCAGTGTTTAATTAGTATTATCTTTAGATTGTATTGGGTAGAATACTTAATTTCAAAAACTGAATCGCTAACTTGAGTTTCATCAGCAGGTAAAGGCCACTGCTGCACAAACCTAGAGTTTAATCCCTAGAACACAAGTAGAAGATGGAAGGAGAAAACTGACACCCATCAAATTGTCCTGACCTTTACACACACACACACACATATGCACACCAACCCTGCACAAAATAGTAATACTACTACTACTACTACTAATAATAATAATAATAATCTGAAAATTATTTAGGTGAATCTTGAGCTGGGATTAGGGCAGAATTTCTAATAATTTCTGAAGCAGCCCTAAGTGTACTTCTGCTATTATGTATTTATACAAAGTAGTGTTCTTGGCACTGAGTATTATAAAATCAAAATATTGATCAACCATAAAATAAAAAAAAAATCAGATGCACACTGCAGTATAAATTTTCAGCTAAATTGTAATTCTTTATATGAAAACAAACAATAGACACATCCACCATACTAGTATGTAAATTTGTTTTAGCCTTTGCTAAATTATAAAACTATATGTATACCAGACAATTGTTTAAAACAAGTGTTTATGACTTACTACCAGTAAATATTTAATTTGTATGTCTATTTTATAAACCTATTTACCCACAGTTACATAAAAAATTATTGGGCAAAAAGGGTCTTGAGTGGGAAAAAATTTAAAGATTTACATGGAATACTGGCTTTTTGTTTGTTTGCCTCTCTGTCAGAGACAGAGTCTCTCTACATAGCCCTGGCTGTCCTAGAACTCACTACATTGATCAGGTTAGACTCAAACTCCTAGAGAGCCACCTGTCTCTGCCTTCCCAGTGCTGAGATTTAAGATGTGCACCACCACGCCTAGCAGAATACTGTTTTGTTTTGTTTTTTAGGAGTAGTGTAGGGAAGAAAGGGCACCACCACCACCATGTGATCCACAAGTAATTTTAATCTACTTTATCTTCAAAATGTAATTTGCACCATCACTCTCCTCTTGCTATCCAATGTCATCACCTAAGTCCAGTCACTATCAGCTCTTACTTGAAGTAACCATTTTCCTACGTGGCATCCATGCTTCCCGCTCTACCACATTCTTCCTAACACATTCTCTAAGGATGGAGAGATGGCTCAGTAGATAGAAGCAATAGCTGCTCTTCCAGAGGCCCACGAGTCAATTCCCAGCACTGATATGTGAGGTCACAAACCATCTGTAATTTTAATCCCAGGAGATCTGACATCGTCTTCTGTCCGCTCTGGGCACTGGACACAAGTGGTGCACAGATACATGTGAAAAGTAAAATGCATTCTCTCAGCAGGAGCTAAATAATCTATCAATATAGGTCACCAAGTTCCTGAACCTGAACCTTAAGTCCATTTAGGCTGATCTAATAGGATTCTATAATAGCATACTRTAGAGTGAGCAGCTCGGAAATAGTTGAAATCTATTTCTCATAGTTCCAGAGTCTGGGAAGGCCATGTTAAAGGCGCTAGCATCACTGTTATCTTCCAAGTTTGTAAATGGCAGAGAAATACCAAAGAAACTCCCTAGTGTCTCTTTAATAAGGATACTAATTTCATTCATGAAGAATCTATCTTCATAATCTAATCAATTCCCAAGGCTTGACTTCCTAATGCCATCACATCGGGGAATTAAGATTATTCAGTCTCTAACACCTCAGCACTTAAATTTTAATCTTTTTTCAGGGGCCTGACCCAAAAAAAAAAAAAAAAAAAAAAAAAAAAAATGCCCGAGCTGGAGAAATGGCTCAGTAGTTAAAAGCATTTGCTGCTCTTCCATAGACATGAGTTTAGTTAACCAGCACATGTATTAAGTGACTCACAACCACCTGTAAGTCTACCTACAGGGTACCTGACACTTCTGGCGCAGAATGGGCACCTGCACTCAAGTGTGCATACCCACATGCAGATATGTAAACACCTAAACATAATTTAGAGCTATTAGAAAACAAATCTATATTTTTAGTTATTAAAAAAGGGAACAGCACTTTAGCTTGCCTTCCCTATTCATTTTCATTTCATGCCACACTTGCCATCTGTAAGCATCTTAGCAAGCCACCAGTCTCCTAGCTCCTCAATTACTTATTTCTTAACTTTGCAGCACCTCCTCAGCAAGGCCTTCTCTTCTATAAATTACCCCCTCCTCAAAAATAAATAACTCTATTTTATGCCTTTATTAAATTTTTATGTGTTAGTACTATTTAACTCTGTCAATTTATCTTCTAACTCTACACTATGGCATGAACTAAGTAAGGACTGTATCTATAATGNTAGAGTGAGCAGCTCGGAAATAGTTGAAATCTATTTCTCATAGTTCCAGAGTCTGGGAAGGCCATGTTAAAGGCGCTAGCATCACTGTTATCTTCCAAGTTTGTAAATGGCAGAGAAATACCAAAGAAACTCCCTAGTGTCTCTTTAATAAGGATACTAATTTCATTCATGAAGAATCTATCTTCATAATCTAATCAATTCCCAAGGCTTGACTTCCTAATGCCATCACATCGGGGAATTAAGATTATTCAGTCTCTAACACCTCAGCACTTAAATTTTAATCTTTTTTCAGGGGCCTGACCCAAAAAAAAAAAAAAAAAAAAAAAAAAAAAATGCCCGAGCTGGAGAAATGGCTCAGTAGTTAAAAGCATTTGCTGCTCTTCCATAGACATGAGTTTAGTTAACCAGCACATGTATTAAGTGACTCACAACCACCTGTAAGTCTACCTACAGGGTACCTGACACTTCTGGCGCAGAATGGGCACCTGCACTCAAGTGTGCATACCCACATGCAGATATGTAAACACCTAAACATAATTTAGAGCTATTAGAAAACAAATCTATATTTTTAGTTATTAAAAAAGGGAACAGCACTTTAGCTTGCCTTCCCTATTCATTTTCATTTCATGCCACACTTGCCATCTGTAAGCATCTTAGCAAGCCACCAGTCTCCTAGCTCCTCAATTACTTATTTCTTAACTTTGCAGCACCTCCTCAGCAAGGCCTTCTCTTCTATAAATTACCCCCTCCTCAAAAATAAATAACTCTATTTTATGCCTTTATTAAATTTTTATGTGTTAGTACTATTTAACTCTGTCAATTTATCTTCTAACTCTACACTATGGCATGAACTAAGTAAGGACTGTATCTATAATGCTCTGTGCTGCTCCACCAACATAGTGCTGGGCTTGCAGTAAGCACCAAATCAGTGCCAGTCTTTTGCTCTACGTATCAGGCCAGTCTTTTGCTCTACGTATCAGGAGTACAATAGGGGAAAAGGGACAGATAAAAATCCCTCCCCTTGTAGAGCTAATATTCTACTGTTCAGACAATAAAGGACACTGTTATTCTGGTCCAAGGGGGCAAGAGCAGATAAAACAATGAGGAAAAGGAAGAACCAGAGTGTTGTAATTTTAAATATATCAGGAAACTCTCACTTCAAATGTTCTTATGGGCTGTGGGTCAGTGATATTTATTTGTCTAGCATGCTTAATAAGCCTCAGAGTTCAATCCTCAACACTGTGAAAAGAAGAGAGTCTTAAGAAGTAAAGGGAGGAACTGGGATGCAGGTATGATAGCATTTGCTTTTAGTACCTGGGCCCAGGAAGCAGAGACAGGTAGATCTCTGTGAGTGTGAAGCCAGTCTGGTCTACAAACTGAGTTCTTAGGCAGCCATGAATGCACAGTACAACACTGCCTATAAATAATAAACACAGAGAAAGAAAGGAGTTGAGAGAGCTAGCATTCTAAGTAAAGAAATATTAAGTTGCAAGATCCTGAGTGTGCAGTATACCTAACATATTTCATGTATYAGTACTACTGGATCAGAAAGCATGAAGAGAAGAAATGTAGAATAGAATCAAAGATATAACATGGGGACAGAAATAGGGCCTGAAGATGCTAAGCAATTTGGTTTTATTCTGCATGAGACAGGAAACTACGTAAGCAGAGATAGGACATGAGCTGAATTACTTTTTTGTTTCTTCYTTGCAAGTGCCTTGAACATGTTAGTCAAGTATACACCCATTAACCTACATTCCCCAGCCACTGAACTATTTTTAAAAGAGACCATCTGGGTTATTATACAAAAAGTAGAAGATTTTGGAGAGATATGGAAATTATTAAAGAATCAATTTAAAGGCTATTATAATTATCTTGTACAACATAATGACCTCACAGAATCTAGAAGGTATGGTCAGGTTCTGAATTCATTTTGAAGAAAGAACCTGTAGGATTTATTGGCCTATCTTCTCTGATATAGAGATGTACCAAAAGCAACTAAAACTTCCAACTCCAATAACTAGAACTATGATCTACTGTAAGCCATAAGTATTCTAATATAAATAAAATGTATGTCAAACATTTACTGAAAACTTTTTAAAAAGCTGTAGAAATAGCAGCAGGCAAATGCATCAAAAAGTCAGTTATATCCATGTACAATTCAAGATGTCTCTGACATTCAAGTAGAATTATTTAATGAGTACTCCACAGAGGTCTAGCTACAAGATAAAACTTTAGTTGTCATCAGGATATAGCTGTGTTTGTATTTATGTATTGGGGACATAATTCAATCACCAAAGCATAAATAAACAGATAARTTCAAAGCCTAAAGCCTCAAAACAGTGAGGTAAAAAAGAAACATCCATTGATACTGAAGCTAAATGGGAATGTGGTATTCTACRAAAAAGTAAATAAAATGGGATTAATCAATTCCATTAAGTGAGTTAAAACAGAAATTACCAGGAACAGTGGCTAGCACAATTTAGGAGGAGTTAATAGAGAAGGCAGAATCATATAGGTTTAAGAAAAAATATGGGAACAAGACATAGGAACAAAGCTGCTGTACAGACAACTCTTTGTGGGAGTTTACTACAAAAGATCTATGGGCAGAACTGAAGCCATTGGGTTTTTGTTTTGTTGTTTTTAATAAGTAAACTTTAGTATAAATGAATATCTATGAAAATGATCCTAGTAGAAATTTTTTAAGTTGAGGACAGAGGAAAAAATATYCTTTCTTTTTCTTTTTTTGGAGACAGAGGCTTACTGTGTGGCCCTGGCTASCTGGAACACACTATGTAGACCAGGCTGGCCTGGAACTCAGAGAATCTCCTGACTCTGCCTTCTAAGTTGGGATTAAAGGCATGTCCCAGCATGCTCTTCATGAGATGAATTCTGTAAATAACCAAATATTTACTTAATTTCAATTCTTATCTTGGTTATCTATTTTGTTATCTACTGCCATATCACTTTTGAACTGGTTGTATCTCTAAGAGAAGTAAAGTATTTATCTGTTACTAAGGGATTTCTCAAAAAGGGTAAGGTAAGAAAAATCAGTAATATTTAAGAAACAGACTATCATTCTAATTTAATTATGACTATTTGTTTATTGAGGACCTGGAAATTGAATTTAGAGACTGATAGATACATGCTAGGCAAATACTCTACTACAGAGATATAGCCCTAGCTCAATGACCTTTTGTTTAAGTTTTCAAAGTAGACACAACAAAGGCCTTTACTACACTAGATAACTGTATACCATTTAGGTATACTTCATACGTAACATCACCAAAACAGCACTAGTAAATGTCTAGAGAGCTAATACTTATTTTTACTTATTATTACTTCTTGAAATGAGACCCCTGTGAAGCCTGGGCTTTCAAACTCAAAAATAGTCCATTTTCCTAACACTCAAATAGCAATACTAATCTTAGCATCAATTCTGCAAAATGTAATCATCTAAGTTAGTTTAGTAATTGTGCTGTAATTTCTTATTTACTTTCACTAGTCATGATTTTTTCTACATAAGAACACTTCAAACATGGTTTTGAAAATTCTCTGTATTCATCGTTATTTTATGAAGGAACAAAGTACTAAGGAAATCTAGCAATACCTCGAACATGTTTTATAAAAAGGAGTTACTTAAGGAAGGAACATAAGTGATAATCTTGTATCTGAACTTTGTTGTTCTATTCAATAGTTGACATTAAATTCTAAATAAATCAAAATCTATGCCTTTGTGAAAAAAGATCCTGAGAAGAACATAATCTACTGGTAAACTTCATGGAAGAACATGGTTATGATTGCCAAGTATTTCAGTATATGCTTAATGCATTTAGAAATGAGCATTATGAAATATCATGGCACCCATTTTAAATATTCCAAGACCTAAGTAACACAAAAAAGTGACAGACATATTTGTGTTAAGAGTAGCTTAAACCATGTTTTTGAATAAAGGTACAAAATATTTTTCAATACATTTTAATAGCTTTCCTTATAACTCATAGATTTGTTGGATTTTGCCATTCTTTTTGTCCACATCAGGACATTCAGATACTTATCCAGGTAACCAGTCATAATTCTTTAGTGATTCTCCAGTTTCTTTTCTAACTTCAAGTAGATAATCATTTATCATAATGTAAATATATATTATTTTTCTTTAGGTGCACTGACTAGTACTTGCCAAATTAAGGCATAGACTCTGGCCATTTAATAGAACTTTGAAAACTGTTTCTACCATATTTGTCTTTATTGTTCACTATCCAGAAGCCCTATCTTTAGTATAACATGTTAAATCATCTTTGAGCTCTGATGAAACAAACAAATATGGAACCCAAAATTAGTCTTTTGCTTACATTAAAATAAAAACTTCTGGAGAAATTCCTTTTATTTTGACCAAAAACAAAACTCTAAAGTAACTTTAAAAATTCAGAGATATGTAACTATTCATTCTATTTAATCCAATATTAAAACACATGAACTTCCTTAATAAATCTATCTACTCAAGTGCTCTAATCCATACCTTTCTCCCAGGAACAAAGGCACACAACTTAATGCTTGGACAACGCCACAATCAGGTACAGTGATCAAGAGATGATATCTGGAAATGAAAACGAAGATTTTAAAATTTTGACAGCAAAAGCAAAATGCTTTTATCCTTGTCATTTACACTTCATATTTATGTTAGGCATGTTAATTCGTTGTTAAGCTCCTCTGTACTTGGGCATCAGTGTAAGATAACATGTATAACTTGTGTAATACAAAAGTCACAACTCAAAGAATCTGTCTAATACAACAGCATCATTTAATACAAAATAAAAGGAAAACTGGTCTTGCCCTATCCAAATTGCAAAAGCAGAACTAGTATTGCATCTGACTCTGAACCATTTATCCGCCCACTGCAAAAGCATGTTAACAATAACAATGCTCAATGCTGGTATCAACATCCCACAAGAATTGCCTATGATGTGAAGCCTATTAGAATTAATAGACTATACATGAGAGCAAACAGGTAAACATTTCMAATTTTGTAAGAACCTTTYCCTCCATCTTATTGACAAAAACCTTTTAAGTAGAGTACCTGAAGAATGCAAGATTAAAATCTTGCACTTAAAAAAACCCCAGAAAAGTAGGAAGACTGGTCTCTACAGGGCACAATGCTTCAGTGAGAGTAAGTCCCCAAAATTGCAAAAARTAGCAATAAAAGTGCATTAAAAGGGCATTGTAAGGTTTTGTTTTGTTATTTCAAACTATATTTAGATAGAAACTTTCTCACTCAGGATATTCCAAAATACAGCAGCTTTTAGAACCATACTATAYTACTTCCAGAACATATCGTAAGATGTGAAGGTGTTACGATAAAACCCTCCAGTATTTAAGTTTATTTTCTATGAGCTCACACAGACATAGTCATTGTAGTTGCTATCCTTTTATCCTTTCAAACATCAGAAATATAATGTTTGAATTAGTAATTATAATTTGGAAAAAAAAATCCAGTAAAGTCTAAGGTCTACTATGCTTACCTATCCAATAGAAGGCCAATACCCCCAAAGTGTTAATATGAACGGTCCCTTATGAATTTCTAAAGAAAAATACAGCTTTGTGGAAGGATAATTAACAGATCTGCAGCTATGTTTAAAATGTTATTAAAAATGTTAGGGAATTTCAGCAAGTCACCTTAAATGCTTTCTATTCGTTCTGACCATACAAACTTTACAGCACACTCAAATCAGACCTGTTTTACTGGGGTGAAAAAAGCAATTCAATTATTAGTAGTAAAATGTACCTTAAAAAAACAAACTTTCAAATTAATGACGTTCCTACCACGATGTGAGTTGTTTTTACATTACATCCCTGAGATAATCACAATGAACAATCACAGACAGTTCAACATTCTCATGAATTCTTTAAAAACTGACGCCCCTCCCCATTTTCAAGACTTTTGAAAAAAATAATTTACAAACACTAAAAACCCCAAATTTAAACCNTACTTCCAGAACATATCGTAAGATGTGAAGGTGTTACGATAAAACCCTCCAGTATTTAAGTTTATTTTCTATGAGCTCACACAGACATAGTCATTGTAGTTGCTATCCTTTTATCCTTTCAAACATCAGAAATATAATGTTTGAATTAGTAATTATAATTTGGAAAAAAAAATCCAGTAAAGTCTAAGGTCTACTATGCTTACCTATCCAATAGAAGGCCAATACCCCCAAAGTGTTAATATGAACGGTCCCTTATGAATTTCTAAAGAAAAATACAGCTTTGTGGAAGGATAATTAACAGATCTGCAGCTATGTTTAAAATGTTATTAAAAATGTTAGGGAATTTCAGCAAGTCACCTTAAATGCTTTCTATTCGTTCTGACCATACAAACTTTACAGCACACTCAAATCAGACCTGTTTTACTGGGGTGAAAAAAGCAATTCAATTATTAGTAGTAAAATGTACCTTAAAAAAACAAACTTTCAAATTAATGACGTTCCTACCACGATGTGAGTTGTTTTTACATTACATCCCTGAGATAATCACAATGAACAATCACAGACAGTTCAACATTCTCATGAATTCTTTAAAAACTGACGCCCCTCCCCATTTTCAAGACTTTTGAAAAAAATAATTTACAAACACTAAAAACCCCAAATTTAAACCYGAGGTGAAAACTGACCCTTAACTTTTGTTTTCTAAACTTTGAAGTTGCATCTGCTCCATTGGTCTAGATAAGAGTTAAGACACATTATCATATATGCATTCGGACCGAATACTTTTGAGTCACCAAAGCAATCTAACTCAAGACACTACACACTTAACAAAGAGGACACCATGTTAAGAACAGATTCAAGATGGACCCTACAAGTGACAAAAAGCCAGTTACAAAGAAATCTATCTGCCACTGGGTGTGGTTGGGGGGGTCTACAAAGAGTTTTGCCCAACTCTGGGGGCGCGCAGTGCGTGCGCCAGATAACGGGGAGTCTCCGCAAGGAAGAACCCCCAATAGCCATAGACTGGGCCCACAGTAGGGATGCCGTCGAGGCGGGCCGGCGAACCTACAGCTCGAGGGGTGCGGACGGAGGGCTGCCCATCCCGTCTCCACCAGCCGCGGAACCCGACGAGCGATGGCTTCGCGCGCCAAACGCCCCCGCATCGCCCCCAAACGCCGCGCCCGATCCGCCCCCTTCCCCGGGGTTCCGCTGCCCCTCGGGCGCGCGGAAGTACACTGTCGCCGCGCGCGCGCCCAAGTCCTAGGCTCTGGGACTGTGGGGAGTTCTTACGGACGAACTTACAACCAGCCCAAGCCGAGACGACAATGACCAGCCCTAATGGCTAGCAAGAGCCCCGGGTTAAAAACCAATGACTTCTCTAGAAAACTTTGCGGCAAGTTGGCCGGAAGCGCTGGATGGACGGGACTATTTAACATGAGCTTCCTATCACAAGAGGCGGATCCCCCAAGACCATTTGGGGGCACCCCTGGCACCCCACGAATTCGCCCTTGGTCCCTTGCTGACTCTCTGTGCGTCCCGACAGCCTAACTGGTCTTGGCGGCTCCGCACACAGGGAATACCTGTCGTGGTCCCCATTGCCTGCGAGTCCCAGATGGCGGCCATTACCCCTCCATCCGGGTATTGCCGGAAAGCCGAGCGCCGCGCTGCCGGCCGCGGCGGAGGGATCCGCGCTGCACCTGAGGCGAGCGGAAGAGAACGGCGGCCGGAAGGGCCCGCGCCTCAGCCTCACGAGAGAGTAGGCCATGGCGCCGAGTCCATGGCTGACCTCTCCGTGAGGCGCCTCCCTGCGGCCTGGCTCACCGCTCCCCCTCTACTCCCCAGCAGCGGGGATCCTACCGCCGGTGGAAGGGCGGGAAAATGGCTACCGTTCTTTCCCAAGTAGACACCAGAAGCAGGAACTGGTGTGCTTGGCCAGCCTTGGTTGACAGGAAATGGCCTCAACCCAGAGAGTTTAGGCAGCCCGGTSTTAGCCGAGGGCGGCTTCCCTGTACTTACTCGGATCACGCAAGCTCTGGTAGCCCTGGGACGAGGCTGCCAGCCAAAGCCCTGRCCCACACGGGAGCCAACCCCGAGTTCAAAGGCAGCCCCACGGGCTCCCCTGCGAGGCACCGCACGACCTCCTCCCGAGGCCTGGAGGTCTCGTCTGAGCGAAGCAGGGCGTCTCCGCGAAGGAAACCCTTGCACACACATCACAGACTCCAACATGGAATCCTTGCCCCCAAGAAAAGAATCCTCCCCCGGCCCCATGCAAGAGCCGTACAAAGTTCAAACGCGGCTCCCTCCCTCTCAGGACGGTTCAGAAGCCTACTAATCTCACTTGGTCAATAATTGCCTCCCTTAAAAGAAAGAAAAACCAACCACACACACGTGGAAGYACTGTGGAAGATGCTGCCGTCAAAAACACGAGGCGGAGGGATCTAGCGAAATATTAAAAATCGAAACTGAGAATTTTGACTTCGACTGTGGGCCGTAGTTTTTTCTCTTTTTTTTGGCGGGGATGTGTGTGTGTGTGTGTGTGTGTGTGTGTGTGTGTGTGTGTGACCCAAGTAACCCCTGATAGGCACAAGTTTTCCTTAAAACCAATTTTAAAACTTTTACGAATTTTCCGTTTTCTTAGGATATGCTTTTGAACACATTGACCTGTGGCCATGTGGACTTAAACCCTTAAAAAA
>BDUI01002260.1:89305-119247 GCA_002335545.1 Apodemus speciosus | reverse complement strand
TGGATTGGAAGCTTTAGATTCTCTTTCGGGGGAAATGCATTAGGAAGGAGTTTTGTTTGTAGTAAATGCACAGAGCATGTGGGAATCATGACACAGTAAGAGCTGCATATCGGAGCAGGCACTGCTCAAGTCGCTGTCCTTTKAGCACCTGAATCTCAGACTTCAACTCAAAATCCTTGGATTCTGATTCCATGRTCACCAAGATTTCTTGTTTGGCAAAACTTTGGTATCTGGAAGCAGTCTTACTGGCACTTTTGTTATGGTATTTTGGATAAATCAGTTAGTGGAGAGACTGGTTTATACCATGTCTTAGAGGTGAACTGGACAGTACTCATTCTTTGGTGGTAAACAAAACTGGTTCCCAGTTCTGCRAGCTAGATCTCAGACTTCAACATTYTCCAAGGTCAGACAGCAAACCCTGGGCCCCTGGATTAGCCCAGCATGCTGACCCTTCCTCAATGCCTGCATTCAAATTTATTCAAAATGTTTCAAACTTCCTCCATCCTTTCTTATGACTCCAAGACTTGTGATCACTGCTTGTTGGCTTTAGATTGAATAGAGATGTGGAGGCTGCCTTATGAATACATTCTTTCAGATTTTTAGGATAACTAGATTTGAAATAAACAGAGACATATATGAACAAAAGGAAAAAGAAAGAAGAAATTTAAGTTAAACTAATCTATTGGTAGAGATGGAACGTAAGAGATCTAGAGAAGTCTAGTACAATGAGGAAAATGGAGGAATAAAGTATAGGCAACCTATGATCCTGTGGAAAGAAGCAAAGAAGAACATGAGCAAGGCAGCTCAAAATGCTTCCTCTGATTTTTTATGCAACTACTCATTTATTCCAACTAAGCTAAGAATCAGTTGTATGCTAAGCTCACTTGACCRTGGCAATGGAAACAGAAGGTAGTGTCGGCTATCTCCRTGCAGCCCAGACGTCTCTTTGATTCTGTTGTGCATCTGTGTATTCTGCTTCAGACATACGTAWCTCACTATTACATAGGTGTTTTGGGGAGCAGCCTTCACATCGCTACTCAATGCCTGTCTCACACTTCTGTGACYCCATGGTCTTTTGTGCAGGGACCAAGGACACAGTGAGAAGCAGAGAAGAACTTTTAATTAAAGCTACTTATTGGATTGAGAACAAAATGTTTGAGATTCAGGATCTAGAAACTCCTGAATCTTTGCAATCATTCCATAGGCCAACTTGGMTTTAAAGGAGAATAGTTATACTTATTTTTCTCAACCCCTTTGAGAAAAACAAATCCCATTTACAGGGGTTTATATCAAACATACTACATATCAGATATTTGCATTATGATTCATTACAGTAGCAAAATTTCAGTTATGAAATAGCAAAGAAATGTTTTTTTGGTCAGGGGTTTCCATGACATGAGGAACTGTATCACAGGGCCACAACATTAGGAATGTTGAGAACCATCAGTTTATATGAACGCATCCAAAGATATTACCAGGATCTTGAGGCAAGTCTCTTAAGATCTATAATATATCTTCTCTGTAAGGGTCACCTTATCTTTGTCCTTTGTTACCATCTCTACAATTCTGGTTTGTGTTTTCTCCCACAGACCATTGTTTTCAAACATCTTGACTTTACCAGAACTAAGTATAGGGTAATTTTATCAAGAACAGTTTCACAGGGGCAGTCATTTGAGTCTTAAGGAGTTTGATGAGGATGGATATCTTGTCTTCATGTATATTCCGATTTRGATTGTACCTGGTGGCCAGGACTGGCTGCTATCTACTCAGGTAGACAACTGATGAAGGACAGGTGCTTTCAATAAACCTGACAGCTAGCTCCGTGGGTGGTCAGACTGGAGAGGCGTCATTTGTACACAATTTACTTTGCCTTTGTTTAAGGCACTACTCTTTCCTTCTTCTCACTCCCCACCATTCATCCCCAATTATGCCTTCATTCCTTTAGCCAGCTGTTGAGTTCTATGTAACACATTTCTACTAGCTAAATATTGGTGACATTTTTAAGTATAGAAAGTTTAGAAGTTTGGAAAATGTTCAGAAACCATAGTCATGATCTTTCCGGAGAAGCATCTGATTGTTTGTTATTGCATGGTATGTCCTGAACTGTTTCACCCCCAAATTCATGTAAGAAAACCACACCTCTTATTGTGACTGTACTCAGGGAAAAAGGTCTTTCTAGGGGTAGAGTCCTAGCCCAAAAGAATTCATGTGCACATAGGAAGAGGAAGAGAMACCAAGAGGGTGTCCATGCATAGAACCAGAGGCATGTGAGGAATGTGGCATTCAGTCTGCCATCTGTAATCCAAGAAGAAAGGCCTCAGATGGAAACAAACCTGCCAACACCTTAACTTTTACCTTCTAGCCTCTAGAACAATATGAAGATTAATTCATATTGTTTAAGGCTCCAAATATCTGCTGTTTTGCTACAGCAACTTAAATAAGCTTATATAGATAAGAGAGATCATAGAACATGACCCTAGGTAATAAGCTTATGATACCAAAAAAGGTATTAGACATCACATTATTAGTATTAGCATCTTAAAGCAATTCTGTTAGTTGCTGTTCTATTTCTGCGAAGAAACATCTTGACCAAGGCAACTTTAAAAGAAAAGCATGTATTTGGGAGCTTGCTTACAGTGTCAGAGGGTTAGTCCATTTCCATCGTGGTAGAGAGCATGGTGACTGGCAAGCCAGCAGGCATTGCACTGGAGCAGTAGCTGAGAGCTCACAATTGCTTCCCAAGTTGCAGGTGGAGAGAGTGAGATCAACTAGCATGGGCCTTTAAACGCCCCTCAGTGGGAACACCTACTCCAGCAAAGCCAAACCGCCTAACTTTCCCCAAAATAGTTCTACTCACTGGGGAGCAAGCATCTAAACACATGAGTCAACAGGGAGCCATTCTCATAAAAACCACCGTAATAATGTATAGTTTAGCATAGTTTTCCTAGGCTTATCTCCTTTCGAGTTTCCTATTAACACTATAAAGCAATAACAGCTGATATTGCCCCAATTTTTCAAAGGATAAATATGAGGGTTAGCAAGTACACACAGCTTGTTCAAATCTCCTGCCTTAGGAAGGGATGAGACTGGAAACCAAGCTCTTTAGATCACTAGGGAGTCCCATAAGGTCAGCGTCCGGCGGGAGTGCACCTTTAATACGACTCAGTGTTAGTTTTCAGGCATCAGACTGACAGAGCAGCAAATTAAATGTGCATGGCTTTGATGTCCTAACTAGGGCTTGCAATTTAAGCAGGCCTCATATAAAATCTTTATTCAAACTCTGGGTAAATTCTAAGATGATTTAAGAATTGTAAGGACAACTGCCACACTCTGTCAAGGTCGTTTAAGTAGTAAACTACTCAGACCATTTACAATTTGATTGCTTATTTAGAAAAATTGGTGGACACACATTTTTCATGTATCTACCTACTGTATAAAAAGCTTGGGCTTGGTTATCTTCCAGAGGACTCAGGTTCAGTCCCCAACACTCACATGGCAGTTGACAATCCCCCACAATCCCAGTTCTAGGGGATCTGAACTCCAGGGCACCAAGCTTGCACATGGTGCATAGACATATATGTAGCCAAACACTCACAAACCCAAAATAAAATAAGTAAATCTAAAAAAAAATTACTAAAATAAAAAACAAACTACACTAGAATGGTATAAGTGATGTTAAAGAACACCGATGGGACAATGGGAAATGGTCCCTTTTAACAGGCCATAGAGACCTAGTACATTGTAGCCAAATATTTATGAAAAATAACCTGTGGTTACTCATCTACTGCAAGAGTTAAAATGTGTATGAGAGATTAGTGTAAAATGTGGTTGTGGGTTTCTTAGATGGACATTGATGACTCAGTGTGTTCCATCCTTCTAGAAATACTCCTCTTTCATACTCTTCCAGTAGTTCAACAGGATCCCCGGTTTGGAGCAAGCTGGGACCATTCTAGAACTTTCCTGATCTCAGTTTGTATTGTGGCCTCACTGGGTAAGAGTCATAAAGGTACATCATCAATATTGTTTAATTCTGACTCCAAAATAAGCACAAACCTCCGGCAATGTGATAGGAGGCAGCGAAGTTGAAACAACCCTATCCCCCATCATGAAAGGGACCAGTCCACAGTGGAAGACAACCCTATCCCCCATCATGAAAGGGACCAGTCTACAGCAGAAGAGAGTGGAGCTGAGTCCAAGAGAAGTGAGAAGGAAAGCGGCAAAGAGGAGAATGGCAGAATTTCTATTCCTGGTTCCATGTTTCTCTAAAGTGACAGGCTCCAGCATCTACTGTCTCTATGCCCAGACTAGGTCAGACAGTGTAGCAATTGTGGACAAAAGGTCCCTTCCAATTAGTGAGGTTCTGAGGACTAGCATCAAATCATTCCTTGAAAAGCTAGTTTCAGGACAGTCTACCATCATGCAGCAAACCCTCAGCTGSGCTGAGAGCTCACTACATAGAGAAGGAATGGGGGTGGGGAAAAGAAAACCAGAAGCACTCCCTCACTCCCTCCTTTGACAGTTTTGCTGAGAATAAACCCTGCCTTAGAAAAGAAAATTCTTCCAGCACAAGTCAATCTTTTGCTACCATAGTCAATTTTGGATACTTTGGTTTTATTTTTACTTCTTATCTTCTTGTCACTCTGTGAGGCCTTTGAAGGTCTTGAATCCTTGAAGCAAGGCCCTTATTCAGAGGAGAAATGGGCGAGAGTTTTATTATTCTTCTCCTTGTGGGGAGTCAGATGACTTGTCCTGATTCACACAGAGATCACAGCCTCCATAAGACCCCTGGTTGGCAGAATGTGAGACTAAAAAATTTGTTTGAACTTGTCCAAACAAAGTCTTAGCTTCCCGACAAGCAATTAGAACTTGGGGTTACATGTTGAGGTAGACTTCAGACTGTTTTAATGGCATTCAGAGACATGGGTCTCCAACCAATTGGCATTCAGGAAATGTTTATCAATTCTGACAGCCACAAGTTCCACCCTGGCCAATTTTAGCTCCTATGACTGGAAATGACTTAGATATTTGAAATTCTGTAAAACACAGGCTAGTTTTGAAATGGAGCCACAGAATTACAATGGTATTCTAGCTTAGCTTTTAAGCATTTTAGGTCACAATCCTTTCTGTTCTGAATGGAGAAAGCTTCCCTGAAAGGATGGGTGATAAATTTTCAATAAATCTACTAGGTGATGGGAAATGAGAGAATTTTTTAAATGATTTATGAACCTGAGTGAAATGATATTTTCATTGCTGTCCCTCTCCATAATGTTTCTCTTTCAAATTCTCTTTAGTGTCTTTTTAGGGAAATAAAAGAAAGGATGTTTTCATCCTTTGGAGGGAGGGTGCATCCAAGTGAACACAAGCATACTGTCTGCACACACCTATCTATTCGCGTCCCAATTCTATAACATCTCCAAAACACCAGAAATACGTCTGAAGCCATCTGGATATCTGTGGCTCCCTCTCTGCTCGTGCTGTTCACTGAGCCTCTCTCCCTCCTTAGCTCCTCCTTCTCTCTCCCCTCCAATCGCTGGCCTCTCACTGCTTCAATGTGAATGGTGAGGAAACATCTTTTAACAGTGGAATAAGAAGCCCCGTCACAGCAAGTCTGCAGCCACTCAAAGCCTCGCAAGCCTTTCCTGGTGTCCACCTTTCACTGTGTCCACTGAAAAGTCTCTCTCCCTCCAGATGTGATAACTGGGAACAGTGACTTTCATAAACAGCCTATAAAAGGATAGACTCATTCCATGAATCCAAGTCATTGGTTAAAGAGCAACAGGCTCAATAGACACTAGCAAAACAGAAAAAAAAAAAGTCATCATCAAAGCTATGTCTGAAATGTATACTTAAAAAAATGAAATGGAAATGCATGTGAAAGTTCACACAATACAGTTAGTCAGCGCACACTAATGACAAGAGTACATTGTGGAAGTGATAAGGGACAAATGACTACAACAGAGTGGGCATTAGAGAAGACCTCTGCAATAACTTCTCTGTTCAAAGGATCTGCTCAAGGGTGTAAGCTTGAGGCCATAAGTGCCCTTRACCAATATCACAGGTTCATGTAGACAGAGAGCAAGTTGTTAGTGAGTTAGCAATTTATATTGTAGCCTTGCTTTTAAGCCATGGCCTCTTTGAAATTCTTGGTGTCATATGTGGCCTCCTTCTTTCTCCTTTTATAAACTTCCCCATTCTTTTCATCATTTCCTTTTCGTTTAACTTTCTCTAGGACCCTTGGTCCCTCTCTTGTCTTGAGTTTTCCCCTTATTTACTAGGCTTGTGTCCTCTTTTTTCTCTTTTCTAACATCTTTAACAACAAAAATATATTTAATCGATATTGAAAACATAAACCAGCAAACTCTGAAAAGACATAAATTTCATTTCCCAGGAACAAATAGATGTATATTATACTTGCAAATTCTCTTGTACTCCAGTGTGCAGAAGGGATAGCATCTTATTTCCCACGCCTCTAAGCACACACTGGGACAGATACAGGTAGAATGAGGCCACTCATGGCAATCACACCGCATGCTGCTGCCCTGTGCTGGAGAAGAAGCCCAAGGAGTAAGATGTACTGATCCCCCCTTCATTTGCCACAGAGGATCGCTGACTTACAAATGAAAATTCTGAATAGTTGTGCTTATTTTGGCTCTGATAAATTTTGGAGCTGACAAAAATGTCTCCTTAGTTGAATTGGGTCTGTTTCCCTGAATTGAAACTCAGTTCTGAATATAACTGAAAGCTTTGAAAAATGAAATACTTGAGTATAGTTAGCTGCAAAGGTACATGGGACTCAGAAATATCATTCGCGACTCTTCTGAAAGCACTGCTAGAAGGATGCTGAGGTGGTTTCATATGAAGCCCCAAGAGACTCATTGTCATTTAGCCCAGATTTGTATTTCTCCCTTTCCCTGTCTCTGTCTCCATGGTTACCTTTCTTCTGACCCCCTTCCATCTATGTAGCTCATTTTAAAGTCTCATTATATGTTTCTATGTTCACTAAGATTTAGAAACACCATCCTTAGTCTAAAAATTTTAATCATGGCACAAAGTCCATAGTAGGATTTTAGTAATTCTATGAAAAATAAATAAAWTCAAAGTTGGTTTAATGTGATGAAAGCATCTAGACTTGAAGTAGAGATTTTGGATTAAAGCCTAGCTCTTCTAGTAACTAACCAGCAACTCAAATAAAATGCTTAACCTTTTAGGACTTCAGGTTCTTGTCTAAAAACAAATGATGGGGAAGGGAGTTAGACCAGTTGACCTTTTAAACTGTCTTGGATTCTTATTATTCTAGGAAGAAGTGTTTCTGGATATAATAGCAGAAAAGCAAAACACTGGGCTTAAATGGGGCTGAGAAAAGTTTATGATTCGTGGGCTGTTAGAGAGAAATCTTGTTTAGAGAGATTTCCCACCATTCTGGAAGAACCCAAGCTATATTCCTGGTCAGAAAGAGCTATTCCTTTTGAGGTACATTCTGATTCACCAACTGGGCAGTATATTCCTTCCTTAGGGCCATCACAGCAAATCTCATGTCCTGAGTGATTTAAACAATGTATAATCAGGTCATCAGTTCTAGAGGCTGTAAGTCTAAAGTCAAAGTGCAGGCCAAATGGTTTCTTTAAAAGCCCATCTCCCTTTCTTGTCACATCAGAGAAGTCCTCCCCCCCCCCATAATGACTTCCGACTGGAGGCCCTTTTAAAGACCTTGTACACAATACAGTCCCATTTGGAGGAATTTGGGGTTGGGGTTCAGTGTATGAATTTTCAGGAGACACAAGTTATGCCACAACATGTAATGAACACATAATCCATGGAAAAGTAACTCTAGTTAGTGAATGTGGCAATCTTTCCTGATTTGAAAGTATTAGAAGCAGAAAGCCCTTAGCTCAAACAATATTACATTTATGATGGCTAACCTACATTATCCAGTGTTTGAATACACCAACATCTTAGGGGACCCTACTGCTGATAAAAACCCATTCTTATTAGAAAGACCTTGGTAGCTATCACGCTGAGCCCATGGTAAGTTTCATGCCAAGCTCGTAACTTTTGCCTCTGAACCTCTACAACAGAATGATTCACTTGTTTTATCCATAAAAATTCCCCAAATTATTGTTATCATATGACAAGATTGGGGATTTATTTTCACCTAAAATCGGGAGTGTAAAGATGAGAGTGAAAACACATTTTTGAGAACGCATAACCTTGGAGGTTAACTACACTTACGGTCCTCAGTGTTGTTCCATTTTATCATCAAGTTTCTTATGACATATTTCTGAAGGCCTCACTTGTACTTTGCCAAATGCAGACATTTGAGACATTAAAAGGCTATGAAGATGACTGAGCAGGCTAAGTGCTAGTGTAAGCATGAGGGCCTGCACTCAGATCTCTAGCACCCATAGTTTTAAAAACTGATGTAGTGGCTTGTGCCTGTAACCTCAGAACTGAGAAACACAGGGAGCCTGAAGAGGTGATAACCAGTCTAGCCACTTGCTGAGCTCGAGGTTCAGTGAGAAAGTGTCTCAAAAACTAAGCTACAGAACAATAGATGAAGACCCTTGAAATGGACCTATTCTTTCTTCAAGTACACACACACACACACACACACACACACACACACACACACACAGACAGACAGACAGAAAGAGACAGACAGAAACAGAGCAGAGAGACAGTGAAAGAATGCAAACAAAAGATATAATTCATATCAAAAAGAACCATTGGACTTTTGGGCTATGACAAACAAGAGCAAATGAAAAAGTTTTCTTGCATATCTTGCCATATTCTGACACAAGGTTAAGTATAGGTTAGGGGTATGACTGGGGACGTGTTTATGACCTTTACTGCTGTTCCAGTGTAAGAAAGTTTAGGTTTTCCATTAATCCAGTCTGAGAAATAGTGCAGTTTTCTTATATCAGGTTTTATAGCAATGCCATCACACTCAAACACTGCTGGTGACACTGAGATCTTTTAACAGACAAGAGATGTCAATGAAGATGGGTCAAAGGACTTAGAAATCGTGTGACTGAGCTAGAATAAAGTAAAAGGCATAATGTTGCATATCTCCCCCATACACATTAAACAACCCATTCAAAAGTTTCTATGTGCAGACAAACATGAGGAGTTACTTCAAAAGCACATGACCTTGGGGAGTAAAGATGAAATCTGTTACAAAACAAAACAAAGAAGACTGAGTTCTTTCTCCCTTAGTTTTTTTCTTCTATTTCTGTTCCAATTCTGTTACCTCTATATCAAACCTGTTATCTGCTGAAAGATTTGTTTTAAAAAGATTCTTGAGCACCACATCCAGAATTTTTGAGTCCACAGGTCAGAGTGAGGCCTGTGACTGTGGATTGGTGGAATGTTTCTAGAGTAGGATGCTGCTGCTGGGAGAACAGCATTTGGAGGGCCTTTACTCTAGTACAGTCCGATTGAGTGAACAGCCCAATATCCTGGGTGAATGGCCGAAAGGAGCGAGTTCATACAGAGAGGAACTGCACAATGGGGCAAGGAGAAAATGTGCACCAGGAAACTGCAGAGAGTGTTCAGAGATCCTTGAAGGAAATGAGCAGACCTGCTTTTGCATAATACCTCTTAAAATAATTGCTTTTCTGCGTTATACTGGATGCTTTGAAAACAGACATTCTTCATAACATTAAAAGTCAAATGACTGAAAAAAAAAAAAAAGAAGAAAGTTACTTTGAAAGCTCACAGCCCAGGCACTTTAAATTTTGGTAAGCATTCATGATTTTCCTCCATCACAGCTGTGAGGAAGATAATTAAGGATTAAATTTTTATTTAATCATTTTCAGATATGAATATATGTTCCCTTTCCCCCATCACCACCCTAAGCCAGACAGAATTGAATCTGCAGCTCTGAGCATTATCATTAGAGAACAAATAGATTTATTTCAATTTTGTAAACTCATTAAAGTGATTTAAGAAATATTTTATTTAATTCCTGTTTTCTAAATTAAATTTTCATAGTGAATTGGTTCTTTGTATATCATAAAGTTCTTCTTGAGTACCTCAATAGTGAGAAAATTCTATTACTTGACTAAAAACAGATCTGAAATTTTATATCTTATTTGAAACCAAGACTTATTAGAGATTGATGCAAGTGGGAGTTCTGGGAAGCTTACAACTGTGTCACAGGATGGTAGAAGGGACTCTAGTGGCCATTTACTTCTGTACCATTGAAAAGGAGGAAACCCATGGTCCTAGAAAAAATTCTAGAGTCTCAGATTGCATAGCCAGGCAACGTACTTCCAAGAAATGTATTCCAGGCTGTCTCCTTTATAATCCAGACAACCTTTCCAGCTGGCCATGTTGCCTCTTTGAAGAACCACCGGAACACAGTGTTGTTAGCTGGGCATAATGGCTTGTCCTTATTCTGGTTTTGACTCAAAATCCCAAGACTCTGGGGAGAGATACAATATCATAGAAGTGCTTACAAGCAGCCTGAAGACAGGATCTGGGCATAAGTCAGTCATTTAACGTCTCCTCCTCACCAACTGAGTATAACATGTTAAAGGTTACATCATACTTTAATAAAATGAACTGAGATGCTTAAAACCAGAAAGGGGACAGAAGAGAAAGGTGTAAATACAAACCATACATCTAACTGCATAACTTGGCTACGAGTGTTCTTCTTTGCACTATGAAATGGAACATTAATTTTAATGTTTTGAAGGCCTGAAGATAAGTGAGTGAATTTTGCTCTTTCTTCACCAAATATTAAAATTCTCTTTGCGAGTCATGCCCTATTCCCAGAACTCCCTGTGGAAAAAAAAAAAAAAAAGGGCAGAGTGCGACAGGCATGGGTCCATATAATACTTCTTCCTCTCTATGGCTGCCCCAAACCGGCTGGCATTCCTGGCAGGCTTGAACCTAGTCCTGCCAAACTAAAGGGAAGGGTTTCCACTACTTCCTTGGAGTGGGCCTGGGCAGCTGCCCGGATTGATTCCAGCTGTGCTGTGGCTGTCTGGCCAAGCCTCCTGTTTGTACAGTGAACACTCAAGCGGCCGGCAGCTATCTCTGCGCACTCTTTGTTCCTGTGCTAGCCGCTTTGCCCATCTTGTTGGCCCACTATTTCTTTGCACATACTCCATTTTTCTTAACATGTTTCTCATTTCTCCCTTCTACTCTGCTCCCAGTATTCCACTCCCTCCTCCCCTTCCCTTCTCTCCTTCCCTCTTCCCTTTCCCTCCTTCCTTCCTTCCCTCTCTTCCTTTTACCTGCTTCCTCCCTCCCTCCCTCCTTCTGTACCTTCCTTCCTTCCTTTATTCCTTCTTTCCTTCCTTCCTTTTAATCTCGTGTAGCCCGAACTGGCCTCTATCTATTATAGAGCCAAGGCTGGCCTCAAACCTGTGATTCCTAGACTGTCACCCAAGCCCTGCACTTAGGGGTGTGCGCTACTCCATCTAGCACATTCTCCTCCTCCAGTTTTGAGTCCTGCCCCCCTGCAGACCCACAGAACTTCACCCCCTCTGCACTTGTTTACTGTCACAGTCCACTGTCTTCCCAGCCCCAATTCCCACCATCACACCAGAGTAAAGTGTTCATCCTTACTTCTCCATCTTGCACAGCTGCAAGCCAGATAGAGCAAGCTGGTACTAACCAACTTGGTCTTTTGTGGCCGGAAAATAAGAACGCATCCGTGTATATTTAGCAGTTTTGTCAGGGATTCCTTGTCTAGCATTCAAGAGCAGATCCTAAATTTGCTGGAGAATCTCAGACAAATAGTCAATTTGCTTTCAAAGACTCTTGACTTAAGCCGTCTGTGAGTTTCTCCTCTGGCCATAGCCTTGGAAAGTGATTGCCTGTCATCTCTAACGTTGAGTAAACAGTGGTCTGCTCAGCATCACATGTTTATTTTCCACACTGGCACTTGCTAGGTCACGTGGTGGCCATTTAATTTCCACGTCTGACATTCCACAGGTCTGGGATTTCATTCCTCTGGGAGTTGTTCAAATACTTGTGGTTTTAATTCAGAGGGGGAAATATACATGTATGTATTTTTAAAAGAAATGGATATGCAAGTAGCCCCAGCACTCTGTTCACAGCATCTCTGGCCAAACTCTCTGAGTCCACCCTCAGCTCTCAACTTCCAAGTACCTGCTGACACAGAGACTTAGAAAGGGGAGAAATCTAGACATACTTCCCAGGGAGCTTATGAGGCTGTGCTCTTTGAATGGACTTCTGTTTTCCATGCTTGGACATTCTTTTTAAATTCTTTCTTTTTATTTATTCATCACTGAAGAACTATAAGATGGTTCTCTCCTGGGGTATGAGACTCCCTGTTCTCAAGGACCTCCTCCTCTTAAGGCTCTGAACTTTAGGGGTGAAGAACCTGATGACACTTTTTATCTAAAATTCCCAAGTTGATTTCAAAAAATGAATGAGAAGAACAATCTTTTTGAAGAGATTGGATTATTGATGTATCCCAGAGAGTGAAGACTTGTAAGTCTGAATGAGGTGACAATGACATGTCCAGCCCCAAACTAACTGATGAGGAAATAAAATATTATTCTGCATCATGTCCATCCCAACTATCTCCTCCTTGCTCCTCTTTGGCTCCCAATGGAGCATTTTATGATCTTCCAGTTTCCTAGAGAATTCTCCATGTGTCCCATAGGTCCCAAGAATGTCCCTTTCCATTCTGCCCCTGCCTCTGAAACAAGTCTAATGTCACCTACCTCTTTGTTATCTTCTGAAGGAGGTAAAATTGGTAACATGGAAGCATGCAGAAATGTCGTTCTGACAAAGGTTAAGTTACCAATTATAGAACTATCATCAAGCCAAATTCTGTTAAGTCCAACAGGAAACTTTCTGTTACCCTTTGATGACTGAAATAAGAACCTAACTGCTGGCTGCTTTCCCCTGAGATCTTACTCTTCTGGCTATCTGGAGCAGAAGAGGAAAGGTTAGATTACAGGTCCACAATGAATTCGGGCCTTGGAATGTAGCCCTGGAAAGTCCCTGAAAGGTCAACTAAACATTAAATATATAACATGAGGTCTCTCAAAGCCTGAGGCCCAATGGGATCACTTCAGTCAGACCCAGAGAATGGCTTGATGGCATCATGTCCACACACTGTTTTTGCTGCTGTCTTCTGATCACATTTTAAGGTGGCTCAATTCTATTTGTTGCCGTCCCTAGAAGCAATGTCAGAAACAAACTCCCAGATCAGACAACTTTTGCCTTTTCCCTCACACCTCCATCAAGATTCTTCTGAAGGGCCCAACTTATGAAACAACTACAGCCCAATCACAAGGCATCTGTATATGTCTTCATGAGATGCCTGGATACAGATGGTCTCTACATATACTGACCCCAACTTATAAGGTAACAATCTATTATAAAATTAACTTTTCCAGGGACTAAAAATTTTTAGATAAATTTTCACATTATGTTATAAGTTATTTGGGAAATTATTCCTTTTGTATTTGTCAGTGGGAAGGACATATTTTCTAATCCATTCCTCATAATATTTGTCAAGAACTTTGTACTTCAATCAATTTCTTCTCTCTCCCTCTCCTTCTCCCTCTCCTTTTCCCTTTCCCTCTCAATCTCTGTCTCCCTCTTTCTCAAAGGTCAAGTAATTGCTTAAGAGAAAAGTCAATATTTCTGTCAATTTTAATTTATGAAATAAAGAGGTGATTTTCAAATAAAATATGTAAATTGTTTGATAAGCATGACAAATCACTTACAATATGGTTAATATCATTTGCAATTGGTTCCTTTATTACAATATAGACAATGAGCTGAAAATAATAATAACTTAAGAGAAGATTTTTCTTTGCTCTTTTACCTCATAGAACAAATTTTTCCAAGTGTGCTCTGTGGAAGTCTTTAGTTACTGACATTACTTAGGAACTAGGGCCCACATTAGGTATATTTAGATAAACTAGGTTGGTTAAATTTAAAGCCATACATTTTTTTCTCACATATTTTAATACTTGTTTTTGCTGGTGTTTATATTGCTATGATAAAATGGCATGACTAAATGAAACTAGAGGAAGAAGGGATTTTTTATAGATAACATGTCCCAGTCATATTTCATCATCAAAGGAAGTCAGGGAAGGAACTCAGATCAGGAACCTGGAGCCAGGAGCTGAAATAGAAGCCCTAGAGGATCCCTGTTTACAATGCCTGCTCCTCATAACTTGTTCAGCATGCTTTCTTATACCATCCTGGACCACCAGTCCAGGGTAGAGCCACCCACAATGAGCTGGATTCTCTCACATCAATCTTTAGTCAAGAAAATGCCTTAAAGACTCATCTGCACAACAATCATATGGAGACATATCCTCAATTAAGATACTTTCTTCCCAGATGGCCTTAGTTTGTGTCAAGATGGTAAAATACTAACTAGTATAACACTCATTTAAAATTTTACTTGTAAAATGTAGCAATTGCCATCACACAAGAGAATCCCCTTGTATGATGGCGATTACCTCGGGGACTTGCAAAGACCACTGTAACAGCTATTACCACTTGGTTCTTATGAAACACCCATTTTCCCCCTCATCCAAGGAGACTGGAGCTATCATGTATGCCAGGACATGGGATAGCATAAATAATTTATTCAAGATCACTACCCCTCACCTAAAGGAACTGTAATCTGAACAGTGCCAACTGGCCCTACAATCTAAGCCTGCCTCTCTTAAGGTGAGCTCATCTCCACATCTCTGTTCTGTGTTAAGAGGTTGACTGAGGTAGAACACTATGTGAATAGCCTAAGTCGGCTGAACTAGGAGTTCCTCTTCCTAGGGATGCCTGGATCTCATGATCAGCCTCTTCTGCAATCTCATTAAAGCAGCTCCAGGACCTTGGTGCTTAAGTCTATGAAAACCAGCACATTGCCATAGGCTCCGACTTAGCCCCAGATCTCTTACTTTCTCATGGGTTCAACTGTATATGTCTGAATGAGTTGTTTATACTTTGTGTTCTTAACTGGACTTTAAGTGTCTTGTTTAAGGGCCTTGTTTTTTTTTTTTTTTTTTTTTTTTTTTTTTTTTTTTTTTTTTTGTTTTTTTTTTTTTTTTGTTTTTTTGCTTTTCCATGACATCATCAATGTAAATCATGTTAACAACTGATTTAAATGTTCCTATTAATAACTGTCTTCTTATTGGTTGCTATAGAATGCAATTTTGAGAGGTGTCATCAACTTGGCCCTTTGCAGTTTAGAGATGATTTGGTAACTCCTGAATCCTTTGACTTGCATGACATACCAGGGAAATGCAGGGTTTAGCGTTGCCTTTTCAAAAGATCATTAGTAATGTGACTGAATCAAGTTCCGGGCACAGATAGAACACTGGGATTAAGACTAGATGTGTGCTCTTTACACCTAGATCACAAATAAGTGGAATATCTCAGCCATCATTAGTAAAATAAGTCCATTACGTACCTATGCTCTCATGGGACAGCTCTGACTAGATTGCCTCCATTGCTCTCATCAGAGTAGAAAGCAGTAGTTTGGTCTCCATAGAAGTAAGGCCAAAAAATGAAACAAGAAGTTTGAAGGGTCTCTATGTGCCCATTTTACCTCTTCTTCTTCTGTCAAAGGGCAAGGAAGGACCCCTATCATTCTGAGACAATTTTTAGGGCCAAAGCAGTAAAACACCATGGATTCCTGAGGTATTTGCAGTACTGTGTCTGAGAAGCAATAGAGGAGGAAATAATATGTTGGAGAAAATGACACCTTGGGCTGGGGAGCAACACTGAGATAATTTCCCATACTACAGTCAGCCACTGTCTGCAGAAATGAAAGGAGATTTCAGTGTGACTCAAATCTACAGGACTGCATTTTTATACAAATGGTATGAAGGGATGGTCATAGAGATAGGGAAAGACTCAGGGTTCCAACGTGGCTGCCTCAGGTTTGGTCTGAAATAATTTAGAAGTGTGTAAGTAGAAGAGACACAATGGAAAGGAAAGGTGACAAGTAAAGATAAGAGTGATTCATAAATTGAAAGATGCCAGGTCCCCCCCCCCCATGGAATAATACATTCTGTAAAGAAACAAATTCATTCTCAAGGGCGCCAAAGGAGTGCTGCCCTTTAGATACTGAACATGAAAACACCAGGAAGAATATGACCAAAGTGCTTAGCAAAGGGGTTAATCTTTTATTCTTTTTTAAAAAAATTCTAAGCATCGAAGTTGCAGTTGGCTCTGAAAAATGTATTCTTAGAAGTATGAACAAGAGAACATTAAGAAATAATCTGGGTGAGCGGACAGCATGATTTTTCTGTCCCCCCAGACAAGAGAGGAAAGAAGGGCAAAGCACAAAAACTGAACAGAGACTCAGTCTTTCTGCATGGGGCTTATTAGATATGATGCTGACAGAGCAGGTTTGGTAGACAGGAGAAGGGAGGGTGGGGTCTGGAAAAACTAATGATTTCTATAACAAACCAGTAGCATTTGGCGAGAGCAGTTCTAGCACTAAGGAATCATCTGTTTTCTAAGTTTTTCTAAATATACAGAGATGACAAGTTGCCCTGAAGCAAGCTTGGGAAGTGGGAGAGCAATGGCTTTAGGGCCTTATGAAGCTGTCAATCACCAGACATGCACAGTTTCTCTATAAATGCAACTTGTGGGGAAAGGCAGGAATACAGGGCGTGTGTGGCCTACCCTCCAGCCACCCACAGTTCAGTCAGAAAGGCTCAGGAGGGGCTACCTAGGAAGGGGAAAGCAAATTCTAAATAGTGCCATAAAATCACAAGAAAGGATTTTTAAAAATATCCAGAGCAAATAAATACTATGAAACATTTAGCACATTGCAAGACAACTCTTTTTTGTTTGTTTGTTTTTGTTTTTGTTTTTCAAGACAGGGTTTCTCTGTGTAGCCCTGGCTGTCCTGGAACTCACTCTATAGACCAGGCTGGCCTCGAACTCAGAAATCCGCCTGCCTCTGCCTCCCAAGTGCTGGGATTACAGGCGTGTGCCACCATGCCTGGTGCAAGACAACTCTTAAAAGCTTCACCAATCTTTCTTTCATCCTTACATGCAACCAAAGGTACTTTTTGTGATGACCCTATTCTTTTCATAACTTAAAAAATTTCAACACAGCAAGTAAGCAGGAGCTGTCGAGTGAGAAGCATAGGACATAATTTAAATATCTTAAAATTTATAATGTTAAATGGAAACAACAACAATTAGGGATGCCATCATAATGTTTAGAATATACACAATGTTTAAATATAAAGATATGAAAAGATATATGTGTATATATATAAATCCACATTATTATATGCACAGATACATATGTGATTATATATTTAACATATATTAGCATATAAATATATTAAGAGATTTTTTTTGAAAAGTAAATTTTTAAGAGTTTATTTAATTCTTATTAGTAAATCACCTAGAATATACATCTGCAAGGCCAAAACCATGTCTTATTACAGGAGAATGGAGTTGGTTGCCTAAATGAACAGAAAGTAAAAAAAAAAAAAAAAAATAACATAGCTCTGGAATACTGTGTGTGCTGTCCCTTGTCAAACATGACTGTGGACAACAGAAGGTAAATGAAACAGACAATAAATATTGTGGGATTCTGACTCACTGCTGTGACCCAGGGCCTAAGGTCCTTTGAGCCTAACAAAGGTGTGTATGTGTGCATGTGTGTATGTGTGTGTGTACAGTATGTGTCTATGCATTGTACAGTATGTTAGTTAAAAATACTTTTTATGCCATACACTCCCCTTCCCCCGTTCCTCTCAGATCCTCCCCACTTCCCTACCCACTCAACTCCATGACCTTTCTTTCTCTCTTTAGAAAACAAATGGGAAAACTAAACCAAACCAACAAATCAGACATTTTTTAAAAATATATTAAAAGAAAAAGAATCCCAGAAGAAACATTCATCCATTTATACATGTGCACAAACTCACAAACACACACACACACACACACACACACATACACACACACACATGCACACACACTGTAAAAACACAAAACCAGAAAGCATAATATACAAGCAAAAGACCAATAAGACAAAAATCTAATCCAGGATCCTACACTGCACTGTGTTCTCTCTATTGCTAGGTCTGCTCTAATCTGCGATGACCCCACATCCTTTTCTTGGCTTTCTTGACCTGGGCATTTTTAACAGACTAATTGCACAGTAGTTTTATATGATCTCACACTAGATTGTTAGCTTAGGTTTTGTTGTTGTTACTCTTGTGATACATTTTTAGTAAGAAAGTTACAGAGGAATCATTTTGTTTCTTTCATTGAATCAATCAGATCAATAATTCAAGGAGCCAATCAATGTTGCAAATTTTAGGGACATAACAATTATCAAAACAAATAGAAATCCTAGTCACTGCAGGGTGTATATTCTCCTTATCCTTAGCAAAGACAGGTGGTAAATACAAATACACAGTAAGCTAAAGTGGACAGTGAAATTGATAAAATGGAAAAGTCCGAGATCAGCTTCCTTCAGAAGGCCACGTTCAGTAGACTTATAGGAAGGCTGCAGATCATCACGAGAGCTTTCCCTCCTTGAAGAACATGCTAGAATTCTTCCAGAATTTTACTACTTTGGTGAGCTCCTATGACTTATCTTAGCAACAAACATAGAGGAAGTAGCTAAATGCCTCGAAGCATGAAATACAGATTTTTAAATTTTTAACATTTTTTTCAAACATATTTGAGCAAAAGAATATTTTAAAAATAATGTTGGTCCTACTTTCTTTATATTGTTCTGCCCACACCCCTCCAAATGGTGAAAAGCCTAATAACATGTAGAAATAATATTTGGGCAGGTGATTTTCCATGAGTACCAAACACTGCCTAATTAAATCCATAAGATATATACATACTAACATTGCTACAACTAAGGGTCTGTAACTTTGAAGCTGTGGTTATCAGGATTAATACTGAGCTGAGTGTATTGAATACCTGTTCCTGAAGGCCAAAGAGAAGAAATATAATCCATGATTTAAAAAACAAAACAAAATAAACAACAATGAAATAAAAACTACACAAACATAATTTTACATGACAGCATTGCCTTTTGAATTAAGGAGAATGTGAAGTCAGAACAATGGCCAGGTCTCCACAAACATGACACCAATTTGAAGGACAAGCAGGCCAATGTGTAGGCTGTCATGGCCTCTGAGAGATTTGTCAGTCACTCAAGTGATTGTGTCCTGTCATTGAGTTTGTCTAAGGACAAAAACATTCTTACTCCACCTTCTTCCAGGCCTTTACTCTCTATACTCTGAACCTCATTTCTTAACTCCATGGTGTTGAGCTCCTCATTTGATAACCTCACTACACGCTCCCTGGCCCCAGAGTCATGAAGATTACAGTGTACCATTCTAGTGTATCGTCATTTCATTTAGACATATGGCTACCATCACTGGGAACAGTATACTCTTATGGAATGTGAACTAGTCTATGGATCCAGCAAACATTACTGTACATCAACTATGTGCCATTGTAGACACAGTGATACAACCATGAAATAAAAATGATAATGTCAAAGAGCATTAGAGCTGTTTCTTCCAAGGTAGTTTTGGTCCTGTGTTCTTCTTCCCCATCATTTATTTAATTGGGAGGGAACTGCTGGATAGCAACACAATCATCATGATTAGAGATGAAGGCAAGGGAAACTAGATATGCTGAACAACAGCAATAAGATAGAAAAGAAAGGTATTTAGGTGCTGGAGCTTGAGACATGATGGAATGGAATTTTGGAAGGCTTTTTGAACTATACCCATAGAAGTCAAACACTGGGGCATCTTGCTAAGACCAAATAGACTTCGACTATGAAGGTGTTTCTCAATATCTGTGATAGAAACCTGACCCTTAGCAGTATTCAAGACTAGACTAAACAGAGTTCTCAAGAGATAAACTGAAGAGAACACTTTGGCATGAGCTGAAGCATGGGCCTGTTTTATGTCCGTCCAGCTCAAGTCATAAAAATTTACATACCCAGGGATTTTTGTTCTCCAAGTCCTTGTAGCAAATTAGCACAGTGCCCATAGGTGACACGTGACTGTGAAATGTCTTGCACTTGTCTCTGTCAGCTTCAGGCGCCTTAGTCCCAGCTAATCTCTACTTAAGTGGAGTCTCTGGGAAAGGAGGTATTTTATAAAGTCGCCTCTGGAAATGCCACAGGAGCTAGAAGAAAGTTGAAAAAAGTAGTCAGTAAATATGAATTGATAAATTCTGGTTTGGTTTAAAGCAAATACCTGTCTACACAGTCTACTAGACTCTGAGGAATAAAAATGTCTTTTCTTCAAAGTGTAGAAAAAGAAAAACATCACAAGTAGTTAAATGTGTGTATAAACATAAAACAAAAACACTGACCATAGGTGAAGAGCTGGCTCAGCAGATAAAGGTGCTTACTGTACAGGCCTGGTGACCCACATAAGTTTCTGGAACCCACATAAAGGTACAAGGAGAGAACCAACTACACAAAGTTGTCCTCTGACTTCCAAATGTGGGCCACATATACATCATGCACAACACACACAAAGACACATACACACACATTTATTTTCAGGTATAAATGCTCAAGACTACTAAAAATAATGATATATAATGCTTGAGAGCTAAAAATCCATCTCTGAATCATGACAAAACACACTATAATACTATCTATGTAACCATTGTAGTCATTGTTCCATAAACAATTGGAGCCAAGTGACATAAGATTTTGTCTTATATGAAGGGAAAAGGTGACATTCTTGATTACTTTTATCCTGTTTTCTCTTGAGATGTCAGCATGATTATTTGAAGTTTAAATGTGTGCTGCTGTGTGGTAGATTTGGAAGCACACATATGCAGCTAGGAGCAGTATGGCCCAGGCTTGAGAGCAGTGAGCAAGTGGTAAGAGGACTGGGGTCCTGACATTTCATCTACTTGGATGATCATGGCRAGACAGTTCGGAGCCACCCTAGATCAGGCTGGCCAAGGGTCGAGCTTGATACGACAGGTGGAGCTAGACAGTCGGACATGAGCCCTGCAAAGAAAAATCAAGCATCTAACAAGTAAGGCTACTAAAACAACCGAAGCAGAATCACTAAGGGGAACACCGAGGGTCTTTATCGCTTTGCCTCCTTTTATTTCATTGGGGTGTGCATGTATGTGCACAGTTATGCTATGTATGTGCACAAAATGAAACAGGGGAAAACTTGGAAAGCAATAGTTCTTATTGACAGGTAGAAGGAAGGCATGAGGGTGTGAGTGCTGCTCCCAGGACAGTTTTAAATAATAAGGTGTTTTTAGTGCCATGCCTTAATGAATTAATGAGAATGACCTGAAGCCATTCCCAGGGCTCTGTCCTCTAAGTTCTACTACCAGGGCTCTGCTCTCCCAAAAGGAAGAATCTCAGATGTCTTTAAAAGCATCTTTTCAATATTTCCCAACTGATTTCTGAATGCCACTCCTCTGTCATGAGACTTTTTTTGTTATATTATTTTTATTGGATATATTCTTTATTTACATTTCATTTCCATTTTCCTGGTTCCCTGCTCCCCAAATGTCCCATATGTCCTTTTCTCTCCCCCTGCCCCTCCCCCATCCACCCCTTCCCACTTTTTTTAACATAGAAATATCTCACAATAAGCTTTGAACTGTCACTTATGCATGAATGGAGGTATTCTCCAAATCTTTCCTTATAGGGGAAGAATCAGGAAACTGGTAATGAAGATGAAAAGCATATGTCATGGTAGCAATGCACACATGGTCTAACTTCTCTGTCGTTTTCAAAAGGCAATAACCTTCTTATCACAACCCCACAAGACCACCAGAGTGCTTTGAGTTAGCTCTCATGGAACCTGACTTTGAGTGAAGATGAAGACAGTCAGTGGTTGGGCTTTCCATCTTTTCATGGGACAGCCTTGAAACATCCAATACAGCCTTCCATAAATCTCTAGACTCCATGAGTAGGGGTTGGAGAGATTCACAAGGCCTTCTTCTCTGGGGAGCTATTGGCAGTTGCTTGCTGTTGAGGGAGGGAAAGTCAGTTTCCTTCAGGAGTCTGGCCCCTGGAGGGTTGGCCATGCTCTGGCAGATAACCTCACATCCAGGCACATATGAACAGTACTCATTGGACTTGAAAAGAAAAAGAAAAAAATAAGTTGGGAGAGAGATGTAAGGGATAAAGCTCAGGAAGAACAGGGGAACCTCTCAGTGGATATGAGCAAAATACATCATATACATATATGAAATTCTCACAAGATAAATACATTTTAAAATAGTTATGGGCTTATCACATTTTTAACTAATTAGTTAGTTACTGTTTGCTGATTTAAAAATGTACCTTCTTTAAATTCACCTCAAAGGAAAGGTAATAGATACAAATTTTAAACATAGATAAATACATAATATGTGGGCCATTGATGATTGTTAAGAAGAAAATTAAAACAGGTTGAATCAGAAAGACTAAGAAAGGTGTGTGCTGCGTTTGGTAACATAGTCAAAGAATAGCTCTTTGTAAGGCCAACATTTGAGTATATAATCATGGTAGCCATCAAAAGACAAAGCTTTCTAGACAAGTGTAGTGATGAAATATAACTAGAATTCAGATCTACTAGGCAGGTGGGGCAGACCACCTATAGAGTTTTACACCATGTGAGGACATGTCAGAGTGGGCATTCTTCTTATGTTCCTCCCTTCAGCTAGCTTACTACAGTGTAGATCACTTGCTATGCCCATAAATACTGGACACATGCTCCAGATGTTCCTTACAGCCAGATGGTTCTCATAACAGATCCAAGCACAGAGTTTAGAGGTCTCATATTGGAAAGCATCTGAAGCCTGGGGAAAGAAGCCAAGGCTGCTAGGGCATTGGCTTTAAGAAATGATTATTGAGTTTTGTAGGCAGACAAAGGGATTGAGAGCAAGGACAATAAAATAACCATGCAAGGAAATATCAGTAATATAGGCTACAGTGTGTCAGAACATTGGTGGTACTGGCAGACAAAACCCACAATGTATTACTCCATTCATTTTTACAGTGCTATGTTGAACAAGAATGTATTAGACTTTCCCTAACTCTAACATTGAGTTATTTTTTGGAACACCATTTGGAACAAACTTAAAATGAATTCTATTCCTAAGCCTATATTGGTGCTATCTGGGTATTATCATCAATATCATTTTATTGATCTGCTATTTTCTATGTTATGCTGAAGCACCAGTCTAACGTGTAGGAAAACCACCATCCTAAATCTTGATGTCTAGATATGACGTCCCACTGTACTGTGGCTGCAGTGACCATGATATAACATTGCTATTAATTACCTGTCTTATCTGGTAAACCTGCATCCAGTTTCTTCTTGTCAACAGCAACAGTCTCAAAATTTCTGTGCCTTTCATCATTCTCGCTCACTGGTTTAAAACTTTCCTAAAATTTGGCTGATGAAATGGACCATCAGGCAAAATCACGTGCCCCAAGCTTAACGACCTGAGTTTGACACTCAAGTCAAACTGGTGCAAAGAACTGACTCCCACAAGTTGTCCTCTGACCTCAGCACATGCTCCCCAAATAAATAATGAATAAAAATGTAATAAAAATTTAAAGCTTCCCTAAAAGCAGAGAGTAACACGAATATACCATTCTTCTTAGACTCCCACTAGAGCCATCCAGTCAGCTCAGGAAGAAAGTACTCCCTGGCTCACTTTTTCAAAAGACTGATAGCTCCCACTTGCACTTGAATTTCCTTGCTGGATTAGAAATAAATAATATATATCATCTTATGACTTCCAGCTCTGCCATTTATAAGTTGTATAGTCCTGGACAAATGACCATACTTTATGGATCTAAGAAGCCAAGAATTTAACAATACATCCTAAATTCAGATATGTTAAAATATAGAAGAACAAAAGGCCAACATCAATTGTAAAATGCTATCAATTTTAAAATGGAGACATGTACTCTAAAATGTTGAAATCTTAAAACTAATAGGCTTGGAATGTATAAAACACATAGTTTTTTCCCCCTCTAAGACTTAGTTCCTACCTAATAAAGAGGTTATGAATAAAAATAGGAAAACATAAATAATACAAATTTGATTTATACAAGCCACCTATAATGTAAAGAGATAGAGAAGTTCTGATGTCTTCATATTCTTCTTCTTTTAAAAAGCCTCTTTTTCAGCCTTCTATACATGTTTAATATTTATATCAGTGGTTCTCAACCTTCCTTATACTGTGACACTCTAATACAGATACTTATATTGTAGTGACTCACAATCACAAAATTATTTCTGTTGCTACTTCTTAAGTATAATTTTGCTATTGTTATGAATTGTAATGTGAATATCAGATATGCAGAATATCTGATATGTTACACCTCTGAAAAGGTCATTCAATGTCCCCAAAAGGGATCGTGACCCATAGATTGAGAATTGCTAATTTATATGAACATTTATTGATCCATAACTTTCCAACAATGCAATCTAGTGTTGCCCAACCTTTTGTTTCCATGACATACTGACATCCCAACGAGGAAGCCTCAATCTATAAGGCCACACATATGGTCAGGAAATTCTCTAGTGAACTTTAATTTTTAATAGTTACTGTGATTCTGTAGTTTAGTAAACAGATAATAATTGACACAGTACATTTTCTAGGATCAGTCATGGATACACAGGGCCATGGCTGGGTTCTGTGTTGAATTTATAGAACAGTTGCTGTCATTTGTTCATTGTGTCCTTGTTGGACATGAAATGCCTTGTTCTCATAGAGTTTCTCATTTCTTACACCAGTGTCATTTGAGGTCAGATAATTTCCCTTTGTGGACTTGTCTAGATACTGTATGATACTCAATGGTATTTATCTGCCTACCTGGTGCTGTCAGTGCCTACCTATTGTCTGTGTATTAGTACTATTACTGTTGCCTTGAAGAAACACCCTGAACAGAAAACATCTAATGTTGAAAAGATTTATTCTGACTCATAGTTCAAGGGTCTACTGTGTTGGGAAGTCATGGTTGCAGGGATTTGAAGTGGCTTATCACACTCCATCCACATTAAGAAAGCAGACTGTGCTAAATACTGCCATCCAGACCACTTTCTCTTTTTATTCTGCCGAGGATCTCAGCCTATGAGACAGAGGGGATAATGCTGTCCATAGATATCCTACCACAATTACCCCTGTCTAGATAGTCCCTTGCAGCCATGCCCAAAAGCTTGTCCCTTAGGGGATTGTAGATAGTCTCGGGCTGACAATCAATATAACTCATCACAGTCCCCAAACATATCAAATATCCCCAAGGCAGGTAAAATCACCAGGGTTGAAAACCCTCCGAGGCAGGGATTCCAACTATGAACTTTGTTAGGCACTTGACTTAGGCAAGAGTTAACACTGGCTTACTTGCCTCCCAGGTTCACTGCAGTGAGTAAAAAAGACAGAAATTACAAAGTAATATGCCAGTGTTGGCATTCCTGTAAGGGACAGTGAGATACTCAATTTGACTTACAGACAGTAAGATTGCTGTGTGACATTTACCATTATGGGATTTAACCATTTTTATTCTATGTCATCTTACCATAAATTCCCCAAACAGGTACCCATTTTATGGGAGAGAAATGCAGAGGCTGAGGATAATTGATTCTACTAAGCTCCATTAACATTTTGCTGAAATAGGATGCTCCTATGCATTAAGGATATTTAATAGTATCTCTGATTTCTACATCGAATTTGCTTGAAGATACAACACGCCCATATTCATACTGCATGTTTACTACCCAAGCAATGGAACCAAACTCTAAAAGAAACATGTCCAAGAGCACAAAGCTCTTGGGGGCACAGCAAAGGTTTAAAAGGAGCTTTCCAGATATAACTTCTACTGTGGCTATACCAGCTCACTGCCTGCGGGTGCCCAAATTCTGAATGGCAGGCATTGTGAACAAGAATCAAAACTGAGACACCCCCCCCCAAGGGAGGTTGGACATTGTGGTGAGAAGGAACCTCAGTGCAGACAGTAGCGTCAAACAGATGAGTGGTCTCCCCATGTTCGGGGGCATATGAGTGTTCTAAAGAGCCACAGGTAGACTGGGAGAGCCTCAACATTAGGGAAGGAACATTTCCACTACCATACCAGGGTCTCCAGCTCCAAAGGCCTCAGCTTACAGTGTTTTTGTACCCCCCCCTCCCAGACACCACATTCCTTTCTGGGTGACAATCTCCAATCTTGAAACATAAGCACTATCTTTCTGTATGCTTGCTTCCAGTTAGCTCTTCTGTGCCACAACCCTCCTGGGAGGTGTTTGTCATGGTCTTCCTCCCCAGAACACTCAGCAAGCCTGCTTTGCCACAAATGGCAAAGAGAAGTCAAATGCAGGAGACTAGTGCTTGCCCTGCGTGGCCTGGACATTTGGCCTCTGCCTCTTCCTGTTGTTTAATAATCCCCTAGAGTAAAACCTGGTAAAGGCAGCTCTTTCCTTCTCTCTTTGACAGCTACCAGCATGCCAGGAAGCCAGCATCCTGTATCACTGTGACTTTATTTCCACACCACTTCTGCCCCAACCCTCCACGCTGAGAAGAATCCCTGCAAAGGCTTGTCAGTCTCCCACACAGTTTTCCAGCCTCAATGTGCCATGCTTCCCCAAGTTCGCACACTCTCAGTGGCAAACCCACCATGTAGCAGTGCCTCCATTCTGCCCGAACATCAGTCTAAGCAGCCATTCTGTGTCTGTCAAAATACTGACAGCACTTCTCCCTGCTCCGAGAGCATCAGATCCCATCTGTATCACAAACAGTCTTCCAGGTTTATTTTGCCTATCACTTCTCAACACTTGCTATTTAAATTCCAAATCACTGTTCGGGGGTTTCACAGTGTCCCTGCTATTCTTGGAGTTTACTTGCTATATCTTCCACTCAGACACCTTATTGGTATGCTGCTGGTATCATGTATGCACACACATGCATCCCATACATACGTATGTACATGCATAAACATTAATGTTTCAGGGCAAACCATCACTGTCATCCATATCAGACAAGATTATCATTGGTCTACAAGTTACAATGATATAGTGAAGATCATTCATGTTCTCAGAGTCCATTCAAATCGTTGGGAGAAAAGAAGCAAAAAGAAAAAGAGATATGGAATAACATTTAGACCGGTTTTTGTTTTGTTTTTTTTTCAAGCCCTTTCCAATCAAAATTTAGTTGTGTGACTCTGTTAGTTAAAACAAGAGAGTGGTTGTCACTGTTCTTGCTGCTCTCTTAGATGCTAGGGTGGGGAATTTAACACTATTTCTTGAAAACAAAACATGCCTATAACTTCATTAGCAGACACAAGTCCACTTGGTGCTTAGGAAGATGAAGCAGTCCTGCCTGAGACAGGTTCAGGACACTCCCTCCCAGAAGGTGAAAACCATCTGCTAATGTTTGACTTCTAAGTCAAACAATACTGACATGCATCAGAGCATAAATAAACCCCGAGGCAGAGAGATCAGAGGCCACATGCTCATCAGAGCTACAGGGCTTACCTCTCCTTCTTCAGATGGCTTTTGCTTGATGGCTATTTATCCCCCGTGCAGCTAATGCCTTAACTTGTCTTAAATCTTCCTTTTCCCTGACTCTGTTCCTGAAAGGCTCAATCTTGACCATGTTGTTGCAGTTCCATTTTCTTGCATCAGGGATGACCTTTGTGTTAAGGGGTTGGCACCGCTGACCTAATGTGGACTGAATGACCTGCTGAGCCATTGCTCCTTAAGTGACAACTTCAGCAGGAAAACGCAGTAAAATGTTCAGTCATGCTTGGTTTGAAAAAACACGTGGTCAATCCACTATGAGCACAGGAAGAAGACAGCAGCTGGGGAGCTTCTATGAGAGGTCAGGTGGTGTTCAAGAGATGGTGGACTGCTGCCTTATATCTTTAAGTTGTTTTCTCCAACTGAAGTTATTCCAAACTAGAGTAAAGCTCTACTCTATTCTAGATTCAGCTTAGAGTACCACACCAACACTGGACTAACTCTAACAAATCAATTAAATGCTTTCCTCTCCCATAAAGGTATGTCTACATGTCCCTGCAGGCAAAGACATTATAATGGATTTCTGGCATAGGACAATGTGAGAATTGATATCAGTTCTATGCCCATAGCACATCTCATTACCTGGGTGGTAAAATAGATAATTAAATGAGTTATAGTGACGTGACTCCAAATTACAAGGCATGTCCCCAATCATCATGGGTAGACTACATAATATTAGTTTTATGTTTATCTTTTTTGTTTTTTTTTTGTTTTCCATCCCTTTCTCTCCTTCATTCTCCATCTTTCCCTTTTCTTTTTCCTTCTATCCTTCTACCCTTGATTTCCTTTTTATTTGTGTGATAATAAGTTTTTAAACACTAGAAATATTTTAAAGTATTTGTGGAGATGTCCTGTTCAGGGCTGGGTACTCCATTATCACTTACTTTTCGGCCCTTTGGCTAGTTATCTGTTTTGGCATTAACCCTTCCTGCCATAGCAAAAACACCTCTGATGAAGGCTCAGTATAACACTAAAATATGGATATAAATATTAGTATTTAGAAGAAAATTTGAGGACATACATTTTTGCAAAACAATATTAGTACAATCCATTCTTGAACTGAGGATCTCCTCAACCAGAGGCCTTTGACCAGATTTACAGAACTAGATATGAATTCATTCTTGCGAAATGAATCTCAGATATAATCAGAAAACAGCTGGTTACCTCCATGACAGACATGCCACTTTTACACCACAGAATGTATCTTTCCAAGCAGGTTAATGTTGGATCTCCCAGTATTCACAGTAGGGTAAGACTGTTGATGGTTTTTTCCACCGTAGCACCTTCTGGTTCAATGAAAATTAYACAATATAGAAAAATTTGGACTCAGAGAACATTATGGAAGAGGGGCTGGAAAGAATATAATACCCAGATGATGAGGCAATCTACAAAAACATTATCTTCTATATATGAGATAGCCATTGCACTTATGGGTTCACTACTGTTGTGGTCATGTGCACAAGACCTGCACAAGACTTGCCTGTCAATTGTTTTTCATGGATGGGAGAGTATATAATGGGGATCTACACCTTTTTGGCGGGGGACATTTGGCAGTTAGTAATTACAAGGATAAGAAGTATTGTTCTCTTCAGTGGTATGACAGCTGATAAGTTGTTGTCCATGATCCAGCAAATAACTTCCCACCCATGCTGGCAAAATTGCCTTCTAATTAAACCCAGTGACTCTCATACAAGAGAGAGAGAGAGAGAGAGAGAGAGAGAGAGAGAGAGAGAGAGAGAGAGAGAGAGAGAGAGAAGAGAGAGGGGGGAAGGAGAGGGAGAGAGAGATACATGAATGTATGTATGCGATTTGTTGAGAAGAAGAAGAATAGTTCTGCATGGTATTGGGGAATGGGTGGTTTAAAAACCTAAAATTCATTTTAGATGATAGATAATAGATGGTAGATAGATAGATGGATAGATAGATAGATAGATAATAGATTAGATAGGTAATAGATAGATGATAGATATGATAGATAACATTAATATATATGTATATATGAAGGATAAATTATCTATATGGGAATGGATAAAATTATGCATATATGTATATGGAACAGCCAAATAACTTTAAATAGATAAATTATAAAATACATGTAGGATGTTAAGACTAGACATTATGGGCAAGCGCTAAGGAGAAACGAAGGGTATGGCTACACCTCAGAGTCTCTGCATCATTCTCCAGCCCACCACCTCAAGTACACCTCTTCATTACTGTGGTGGTTTGAATAGGAGTGGCCCCCACAGGGTTTGGGGTTTGGTCACTAGGAAGTGGTACTGTTTGACGAGGATTAGGATGTATAGCCTCGCTAGAAAACTGTGTCACTTAGAAAGCACTTTGAGGTTTCAGAAGCTTACGCCAGGCCCAGAGGTTCTCTCTCTCTCTCTCTCTCTCTCTCTCTCTCTCTCTCTCTCTCTCTCTCTCTCT
>BDUI01002260.1:68356-88394 GCA_002335545.1 Apodemus speciosus | reverse complement strand
TGAGAAAATTTAAAATATTAAATATGTTCATATATCATAGTTTGTATTACATTGTCATTGGACAATGTTATACATTATATATACTGCTGCTATAATGAGATACCAAAATCTGACAAATTTATCAAGAAATGGGTTTACTTAACTCCCAGTTCTAGAGGTTCAGGGTATGGTGTTAGCATCAGCTCATTTCTGATGGCAAGACAATGAAGACAGAAAGAGAAGTCCATGCCACCCAACAAGACAATGGAGAGCAATGGAGAGACAAAGTTCAGACTTTATAAAATAACTTGTATTCAAGAACTAACTCATGAGGAGATGCCTCCAAAGACTCAAGGGCCACTAACTGTCCTCACCTGTAAATATAGCCTTCCTGTAAGCATCAAACTTACAACACTGTAAGCCCTTGGRTAGATGAACTCAAACCATAGCATAGTGAAGAAAGGTCACGACCTGGCATTATACTGGCTTTATGCTGTATTGTGCACTTAAATGTTAGCACTTATGTGCTAGCACTCTTAGCACTTATATGCTAGAGTACAGTGCAGATGTTTTAGCTTTCTCTAGGATGTATTGTTCTCTTCTTGCTTCTTTGCATTATATCATAGTAAGTCTGACTCTTAGAAGAGTATTTCCCCAGGTTACCATGACACTTGGATTGGGMTACACTTGGTAAATAGGAGGTATTACTGGGAGATTGGAGAGCAAGAAGGAAAGAGGTGCCATTGTGCTTCTTCCTCTTAGCTCATYGGGAGAAAAGCTGGCAGCAGAGCTGAATGCTGCTTTTCAATCAGGGATTGTTTGCCAGCCACTCTTCTRCTTTATAGGATAGATAGATCTCCTGATTGATGATAGGGAACTAGGGCCAGAGTTTTATAGATGACATTTYCCAGGGCCTATGCTTTCAAAGTTTCTTTGTGGAAGGCACGTGGTCTACCTACATCCTTCAGAGTGGAAGTTATCAACTTTGGATTCCCATTAGAGCTTTTAGGAGCCTTGAAAACTATCACTATCTAACACTAGCTCMCATCTAGTTGGACTTATTTGGAACCTAGACAATGATATCTTTAAAAAGCCCTCCAATAACCTGCAGTGTTCAATAGCTCCACACATTGGCACCTTCTGTCTTAGTGATTTCCTGGTTATACCAAGAAGCTAGCTGCCAATCTGGACATAGATTTCCATGAATTCAATAGCTGGTCGAGTGCTCTTTGAAGACCTATTTCTTCTTCAAATTTTCTAGAAAATGCTCCAGTTCCCACTTGGGGACTTCCACGCACCTTTCTTACCATAGCAGCACACAGTTAAATGACTTCTCTTCACCATAGCTCATTATCCTCAGCTCTGTTCCACGTGAACTCAAGCAAATGCTCAGAGGTGCTTGGAATTAGTATAGGTCAAACTTGAAATGTGACTGCTGCCTACTGAAGCCTCCTCATCCAGGGTAGCTAGTATAATGTCTACACATGTCTCAAGGTCCAACTATGCTATACCCCTCTCCTTTATTAAAACAGCGTGCTTCAGTTCTTAGAATCAATAGTTTGTTCTGAGAATAAAAAACTCTCATTTTAGAAGACTAAGGGAGGTTCTAGGTTCTGATTATTCCTTTATTCACCTCAAACCTATACTGTTCCCTCCTAGGATCTAAGGGACTGAAGGAATTTCATTTAATTTATCATTTATGGTTCTAATGCATTCATAATTCCCCCTTTCATATTTGTGTCTGTGTGTTACAGTCTACAACGTAAAAATGCTCACAGATGTAGAAATTATGGAGGGGCTGTGGGCATCTTGCACACATTCTGGGACTTTGGCTTTCCAAATGGGAACTAGTGAAACCAGGTGATAGATTTATGTTCATATCTTAAACGGGCCACCCAGCCCCAGTATAAAATACATCACTGTTCCCAGTAGCTACATGGGTAAACTCATTACTCAGTGGAAAATGGACCAGGCTTGTTCATTAAAAGTCCCTTCTCCTATGGAGAGTCATTTGAACACTGTCTCATTTTAAATAAGCCAACCAACACCACAGAGACAAAAAAACGACCTTTCCCCCACCAAGTAGCCCCTGGACAGAAGTTTTTCTCCAGTTCAGTTCACCCATGTCTAAACTGCCCTAGTGAAGCATAATAACCTGCTCAGAAAATGGTTTGTTGTCAGGGAAAGAATTACCTGCTAACTCGAAATAGAAAGAGGGAGAATATGGCAAATATTTTAAGAGAAATTACAGTTTGCATGAACAACCTATTGATTGTCACTTTGTCTCCCCTGAGAAACCAATGGCCAGATGCCAGGGGTCCACGTGATGAGCAGTAGATCTTTGCCCTACAGGAAGTGGGTCTTGTTAACACAGGAGAGTTCCAGGGATAAGAAAGGAAGCCGTCTCAGTCTGTGGCTCAATGCTCAAGGTTGAGCTGGGATTAACGGAAGAAAGCTGATGTTACAGAGTGCCCATGGGGACCCAAAGACCCAGGTTCATTATGCTGTGCTTTGCCCCTAGTCACAGACTCTCACTTTTCCTGGCTCCCTAGTCCTCTGCTTTCTCATCGGCACTTCCTTCTTATCACCTGGACATGGCTTACTCTACTGAGCTTTCGGGTCATCTGATCTCTTAATTTTTTTCTGTCATTCTCCTCCCTCAAGTCCTCTACTACTTTGGCACAAGACACTGGATAAAATACTGCATTTTTCAGCCACCCAGGAGCTACACTAACACAGCTCGTCCTGGCCATTCTTGACTTCAGGAACCATTGAACCCCCCCCCCCCGTCAGTGCTATCTATCTTTCGCCGTTCTGAGTTCTCAGGGACCATGCTCCAGTGCAAACTCCCCTTCTCCCTTCTGCAATGGCTCGGAACCAGTTGCCTTACTTCTCTGTGTTTTTCCTTCTCCTCTCTAGATAGGCAGTGTATGAGAATAGCCACCTCACATTCAGAAATACTTTGTTCATGGATAGAATTTTTGTCTTCTTGTAACACTACTCAGATTAAATCATTAATGTCAAAGTCAGAGGTAAGACCTGGAGGAGCTGAGCAGGTCACCAGGGAGCCAGATGAGCTGTTTCCACCGTGACACAGAAACACAGAATCCCAGGGTATCGCCTCCCTAGCTGACAAATGAAAAGAACCAATGAGTTCGTGATACGTATTTTTGACAAGCTGCAGGTACTAGGAACTCATCTGCAGCTCATTGCCCCTCCCCCATCAACTCTGAGAAGTTTACTTTGCACTATTTTAAGCCCACACTGTTAGGAGAAAGTCAAACTAAATTTCTCGTGAGATTCCTCAGAGGCTTTGTGTGATTAGGTTGTCAGAAGCATCGGCTGGTTTCTGCTCACTGCTGAGGCTAGCTGGGTTACACTGCAAGAAACAGCAAGAGTAGGGGTGACACTCAGGAAATCCTTTCCCTTCACCTTGTATAGTGAACACAGGGGATGCAGACTCTAGTCTCACTGCTGCTGACTTGCAGTGAGATCTCCAACCCATACTGTCCAATAGTTGTATGTGGATATGAAGTGCTTGAAATGAGACCAATTCCAAGTGAGGTGCCAAAGTAAGACACATGATAGGTTCCAAAGGCCTGACAAAAGCATGTAAAATATCACACTAATAATGTTCATATTGACACTTATAATGATGTTATGCAAGTTTTGTTGTTAGRCTAAATAAAATATTAATCCAGTTAAAATATTTTAAATTAATAAATTATTATTATTGTAATTATTTGATAAGATTAAATGTTATTGATTTAATCTATACATTTCACTTTGTTAATGTGTCTCCTTGAAAATTTAGAGTTTTGCATGTAAATTGCATTATACTTCTATGGGATGGCACTGCCACTTACAAATTCACACTGCTTCATAAATTTGGAGAACAGGGTGCTTCAGAGATGATCTTCAGCAAGCAGCAATTTCTTTGCATGAGCTACCTCCTCTAAGACTCACTTTTTCCTTAGATACTTTTTTAAATGCTTTTTATTATTATTGGTGAATGTTAAAGGAAGGGGGAGGGGCATAGTGGGACGAGGGCCATAGCTCAGTCTCTAAAGGGCTTGCTGTTTAAGCAGGAAGATGTATGCTCACAGTACCCACGCAAAAAGCTGGGCCGTGTGCTATGACCCACCCAAGTGGATGACTCCCAACTCCAAGTGACAGACCCTGTCTCAGAATAAAGAAAAGATAGCTGCTTACAGAATAATATCCAAGGCTGACGTCTGGCCAATGTGCATGAGCACACACACATACATGCACACACATGTGTTACTATTAGGAAATGAGAGGAGATCAGAGGTGGGGTATACAGGAGGGTAATGAAGTAAGTATGCATGTGTGAAGATATCACAGTGAAACCCATTATTTTATACAAGTAATATAATAATATAATTATTAATGCTAATAAAATAAATGAATGTTAGAGAGGAGAATACTGGGCCAGAGATGGTCAGTGAAACTTGTAGCCTAGGCTGATGATTTAAGCTTTATCCCCAGGACCAACATGGTAGAGAGAGAGGAAAAATTGCCTTAAGTTGTTCTTTAACCCCCACATGCATGCCATAGCGCGTGAATCACACCCATGTACATGAGCAAAAAATAAATGAGATTAAAAAAACAAACAAACTCAAGAGTATTTATCACATGGGCCCTGTATTGACATTCAGGTGTTACTCAGACACACAAGAAAAGACTGTTTCTTTCCTCAAGCAGCTAAGGTGAAGACATGTGACATGAAGACACAAACCAATGACTAATCACAGGAAGCCTTGTGGGGTTGACTGACAGATTAACCTTTCCTGTGCTTTAGCATGTGCAAAACCTCAACAGAACCAGAACGCTTCCTTGAGATGCTATTATAAATGAGAAGTTACCATAAAAACTGAAATGAAGATGAGACTGCCATTTTTATTTCTCTCATAAGTAATTGCATAATTGTAGGAAGGGCAGGTGACCATGGTTGATCCATTGGCCTTATTAGTGACACAGCATTCCTTCTGGGCCATCAGCCTTCCCTCTGTGCATATTTCCTCTACCCTGTCTCCAACAAAATTTGGAACATGAGATGGTGATACACATTGCTCTTGCTAAGCCATTCTCTCCTAACTCATAAGTAGGAGAGGCAGGAGATCATGTGAGCAGCTCTATAGGCAGTGAGGTATTGTATGAGGAAATATTAACAGCAACGGGCAGTAAAGGGGAGAGATGCCTGATGCTCTATGGAGAGAGAGAAGTGGTTGAAGTCCTCTGGCCTGGGGGTCTTCTAAGCCATCTTTATGCACGTCCTACTGCCCTGTCCAAGAACAGATGCTCTTTCTGCCAATATGGCTCTACCTTCTCAAGCTTCTGTAGTAGCTATGGTGACAGATCGATTGAACTGTCATTGTGCTATTCTTGATTCTTGGAAGGAAAACAAAAACAAAACCCTTTTGGGGAAAAACCACAAACTGGCCCAAATCCCTTCTCTCCTTTGGAGCTCTCCTCCTCAATAATTCAGGAACTAACATCTCAGAGGCTCTCGTCTTGGCCTATGTGATGTTTTTAAATCCTTCTAAATGGCTAAGAAGGTAATGCTTTTCCGTCATTTTCTCTGTGCAGCCCTCCCTTTCCTGGCAGAGACAGTGTACGCAGTCTATTAGAGCATTTTTTCCTTCATATAATGGCACCAATTAAATTACCTTGCAGCCCGACCTTAATCTGGCAGGAATGATTATTCCATGAAACAGTTAGAGCTCTAATTGACATGAAGTGCCTGCAAAATATGTCTTTTGCAGCAACCCTGTCAAAGTCACATTGATATGCTAATCCCTATAGCTGGCAGAATCACTTCATAAAGAGAGACATTGAGAATTGAATTATTTCAATTTCAGTACCTAGGAATCTAGTGATCTGTCTGTATATGTAACTAAGTAGGTGCAATACTTTATATGGGTAAACAGCTGTACTAGAGTGTTGCCATGGTAACTGCTTGACTCATGGCAGTTGTGTTAGTGATGAAGTCATTAGCAGTGTGAAATGTACTTTGAGGTTGTCAAGTGTAACACTCCAGGAATATTTCATCAGTATTAGTGGAGCCTTTTCATTTACATAATTTAGGCTTTTGCACATGATCTCATTATGGTACAAGAAAGGGGTGCATTGTGGGGCAATTGTACCTGGTCAGGATGAATCTCCATTATGTCACTTGATTATTAATCTTCCTCCTTAAATAGAGTTTCCCAAATAAGTCTTATGGGAGATTGATAACTTCACTGGAACAATGATGCTGAAACCGTGTTATTGTGGGACAGACAAGGCTGGCCACATGTTGTCCATGCAGTGTGAAACCGATGCAGATTAGTACCAGGGCTCTTTAGATATACCATGTGCCTTGTTGCTCCTGTAAGTTTGAAGAAAGAATTTTGAGGTCAGACACTCATTCCAGGGGGTGTTCCTTTCCTGTGCACCTGTGCTGGGGCCGTAATGAGCCTCATGACGGCGTGCTGTGCAAACATTTCAGGACCAATGGCAAGTTTCATTGCTGTTCTGTCCCACCCACTTCAACATGATTCAGCTTGCAATACGCCCTCAAGATTCGATTCTGAATGATATCTGGCTGTTTCACAGAACAGTAGCAGCTTGGGCCAGAGCAGGAAGTAGAGAAGAAAAATGGCTAGAGCAAGCTGCCTGCCCAGCTGAGCTGAAACAGGCAGCTCTGTGCATGAAGACCCTGCCTGAATACAGTGGAGAACAGGCAAAGAAGAACCTGCTGTCACCTCAGACTTCTGCACACACAGCACCCATACACACGTGAACCCACATTTGTACACATGAGCCATAGCACACACATATATATCAAAATTAAATTGAAGGAGAAGTATAAAGCAACATTAGAGTAAACAGACATTTTCCACAGCTCRATCTGCTGTGCACTTAGGTGAGTTACAGCTTAGTGTTTAGTAAGCTGTTCTATTTTCTTTTTTTCATTCAGTCATGCATTCGTGTGCTCATTTTTAATAAGATTTTAATATCATTTCAGAAAGTGTTCTAGATGCCAGAGAAAAAGATGCAAGCACAAAGGGCAAAAATCTTATCTTTGTGATATTCAATTTAATGGGAATATATATATTAAAAATATGTGCACAAGTAGAAGGACCAGAAACAATGAAACAGAATAAGAGGCTCTTCCTTAAGTAGATGGGAGGGGTCGGGCAGGTTCAAAGAGCCATTTAAGTTGAGAACCAAGGGAGGAGGAGGTCAATCAAGGGAGAATAGAAGCAATTACATTTCCCACAGGAAGCAATTTTAAGCTTCTGATACTCAGGCTAGAGGAGGTTATTGGTACCAATGAATTTAAACCCAGTGGTCAAGATCAAGGAAAGAGTTCATCCCAAGTCTCACCCTGGCAGGAAGAACAGGTGCCAACTGAAAAGAGTCATTGTGCTCACCATGAAGTAAGTGTCATCTAAATAGGATGAGAACCTTCACATCCTCCAAGGATATAAATATAGGCCAAATCACAAAGAACCATGTGCTTTTACTTCCACTTTTTCTTTCTGAGGGAATATATATAAATATATACATATATTATATATATCTGCATATATGTATATGTGCATATTCACATATGTCTATGTACATGTATATATATATTCATATGCCCATATGAGCATACTATATATAGTATATCATATGCTACACATATACATATACACGTATCACATATATACATATATATTCACATATACATATTCACATATACATATATGCATATATACATGCATACATATACTCATATGCAGATATATACATGTATATATACACATTTGAGGGACTATATATAATATATATTTTGTATATGTGTGTGTGTGTGTGGGTGTGTGTGTGTGTGTGTGTGTGTGTTTGTATCATCTCTCAGTGTCTACAGGGGATTTGTTAAAGAACCTCCATATATACCAACATTTAAGGATGTTCAAGTCCCTTTTAACAAAGAAAATAATGTTTATATATAATCTCTGTATATTGTTCTGTATATTTTAAATCATTTCATGATTATTTATGCCTGCTAAAATGTAAATGCTATGCAAATAATTCTTAGATGAATTTAGGCATCAATTGTAATATTAGAGTAAACAGACCCTTTCCACAGTTTGACCTGTTAGGTGAGTTACAGCTCAGTGTGCAGTCAGCTGTTCTATTTTTTATTTTCATTCATTCATTCATTCATTCATGTGCTCATTTTTATTAAGACTTTAATATCATACATTCCAAGAAGTGTTCTAGGTGCCAGAGAAAAAAAAATAAAAGCACAACAGGCAAAATCTTGCCTTTGTGATGTTCAGTTTAATGGGAAGATCTATATTTAAAAAATATGTGCACCAGTACAAGGACCAGAAACAATGTAACAGAGTAAGAGGCTCTTTTCTAAGTAGATGGGAGGGGTCAGGCAGGAACAAAATTACAAGAAAAAACGGCTTTGCATATTCACTATATATATGTATGTCTATGGAAAACCAACTAGGTTATTAGATTTTACCCAAGAAAATTAGTTCCAGGCTATATATAGGTAAAGTCTGACCTAATTTATTTTTCGTCCCTTAATTTCCAGGTGTAGTTTCTTTGTAAAGAAAATACATTGAATTCTGCTGAACTTTGTCAGCACACACTGCGAATTACTGTTATTATTTGCTATTATATTGCAGGCAGGAGAAATGGTTCTGTGGTTAAGTGTTCCAGCCCCAGAACCCATGTAAACGCTAAGTGGGCAGAGTGGCCCACCTGGAATTCAAGGCTCAAAAGGCAGAGATCGGGGAACTCCACAGTCAGCTGGCTAGGGACACAAGTCATATCTGTGAGCTCCGTGTCCGACCGAGGGAGCCTGCCTCACTGAACAAGGTGCGAGAGTGACTGAGAATGACTAGGCACATCAACCTCAAGCTTCTGCATGTGCATGCACACATTCCTACACACATCCCACACACATACACACGTGCACTCACGCACACCCTCAGGAACTAGAAAAGGTAAAAGAAATAGGCTTTGCTTATTCTGATTTTCTTTTAATGGCTGGACTTAAAAATGCACCAATAGCTATTATTTATTTTATAGCCTCTCAACTGAATGTCATGATCTGCAGAGATGTCTGAAAAGTATGTGTGAACAATAACTAACACACCATACAGCATACACTGCTGGTTTTCTGCATGAAAGTTTTGGCAGATATTGTTACAACCTGAAAACAATGCCTTAGGCCAAAACCATTTGATAACACCTTTGTAAAAAAAAAAAAAATACACAGTACATGTCAACATCTTAAAAACTTAGAATCTTGCTTCAAAAATCAAACTAATCCGTGGGTGGGTCCTAAGGACCCAAGGGAGAATCTAACACAAATTACCCCAAGTCCTTATCTTTATACTCACACATAGTGATTTTTTTTTTTTTTTTKKTTYTTTCAAGACAGGGTTTCTCTGTGTAGCCCTGGCTGTCCTGGAACTCACTTTGTAGACTAGGCTGGCCTCGAACTCAGAAATCCGCCTGCCTCTGCCTCCCAAGTGCTAGGATTAAAGGCATGTGCCCATCACTGCCCAGCACCTAGTGATCTCTTAACCTTAGTCAAAGAAGATTCTTTTTCAGTAGATGGCGTTTGATGTGGAGATCCACAGCTGATCAGAGTACTGAGACTAATGGTCTGTGGAGTGCTCAGCTCTAACTGAGACATTTGTATTATATACCCTCCCTGGGACTCAGAGATCATTATGGAAGAGAAGGTAGGCAGACTGTAAGAGCCAGTGAATCAGAGGGTGTGAATCAGAACAACACTGTGGCACATGACATCACTGCATACCTGAATTCATAGCAGCTGTGACTGCATACACAAGACTTGAACAAGATCAAGTCTGCCATATTACCGGCCTATGAAGCCGTCTGTAGTGGAAGAACTATTGGCAATTTATGGTTGTTAGAGGAAGGGATGGCTTTCTTTAGGCATGCAGGCCCTGAGAGGCCACCCATGCACCAGCAGGGGTCCTACACTCATGCACATACAGAATGCAGTAAGTGCATTCAGTAGTTTTCAATGCAAGAGTGCAAGTTAGGAGGGGAAAGTGGTTGGGAATGGAGGAGGAATTTAAAGGGGGAAATGGAATGTGAATTTCATGAAAATAGAGTATATGCAAGCATGAAGTTCTCAAACCATTAAAAATTAAGCCCATTTGTTTAACTTTATGTCCCAAAGTTTGTTGTTGATCATACCCCTCTTTCTAATCCCTATTTTTTATAACCAAACAGATTTCAGCCTACATAAAATTTAGTTTAAGAAACTCGGTTCATTTTAAAGTTTATATTTAATACATACATATTTGCTTTGGACATTTTGAAAGCAGAAAACATCCTTTAGTTCAGATGAGTTCTTAATGAAGCATCATATTTATCACTTAATTCCTTTATTCATTCATCAAAAATATACTGATTACCTCCAGAGGGTGGCTAGGTTGCTGTGAGACCAGAATGAAACTGGGTAATAGGAAAACCCACTCACTCAGAGCCATGTTGCCAGTAAAGATAAAATTGTGTCCCCAGGCTAGGCAACACTTGTGACACTGTGCAATCTCCTTCCATGCCTCTATGGACCAATGGAAAATGGTATTATATATACATAGGATGTGTGCGCATCTGTGAGTCTATGTGAATAATGGATTTTTTTTTAAAAAAGCTTGTTTCGCATTATCCATTCTCTATGTATCCCCTTTAAATGTAATCAACACACATTTTTGAAGTATACTTTCCCTCAAGAGAGGAACATCTGTGGAAATGCAGCTGTTCATAGCCCTCCATGTCCCTCTCCTCTCCACTTGCAGTCCTGGTGGTGACAGTAACCACAATGAGCACCATTTGGGGGTGGCCATGCAGTGACAGAAGATTACTGGCTTTGAGCTATGCCTTCTCTGCACTCCTCTGTAGCCTCCTGTGTCTGAAAGGGAGAACGAAGAGTCTGTTACATTTTCCTAGATGCGTTTCCTTAGAAAAGGTCAGGGCACAGCCAGCACTGGATAAGAATCAGCACATTTCTCGGAAGTAATCCCAATCCTCTCCATCAGTCCTTCCAGTGAGGCATGTCATGTTCTGCCCATTTTTGCAGCCTTATCTATCCACAGCCTGCCTTCTCACCTTGATAACTGATTTCTGCACCATTAATCGTGTTGGCTATGGAAACTATCTGAAGGACCACAGATGTAGGCAAAAGACTATGTATAGACTTTTCCACTTTGCTGTCTCTTATCCAAGAAACACTTTGTTAGATCCTGTTTTTCAGCTATTCAACAATGGGCTATAGAGGCAACTTCTATGTTAACTATCTGTGAAATGGAAGAAAGAACTGTACTAGATATAGACAGCTATCGTGAACACAATTAAGACAAGAAGAAACACTAAGTGAGGAGGAGGTGCTCACTGTTTTTAGTCATTGTTGCTAAACTGTCTTTGTAAAGTAGGTTTAGAATTACGTTTTGGAGACTTGCTTTCTATTTGGGTACAATAAGCCTTCAATGGATATCAGACATGTTATTCAGTAAATATCTGTTGTCTACCAGGCCTTGCACAGGGCTCTGGAGGAAGTGAGGGTAAATAAGCTCGAAATCTTGCCTCTAAAAGGAAAGGCTATAAAATAAAAGACACCAGAGTTTACCCCTGAACTATTTCTTGGTACAGGGTGGGATAAACATAAATCTAGGGGGAAGTAGTTTTTTTTCCTTCCAAGGAATCTTTGATTTTGTTTCTGGGCAGAAACATCAACCAAGTGCTAAGATACACTGAGATCTAATTGGATGCAAACTTGACAGTCTCATTTGAAGCTAGCCTTATTACAGCATCAGCTAGCCAATGTGAGTTGGATTTTTCTGAATTGGATTTTTCTGGATTGGCAAGCCAGCGTCTTGAGCCTCTCAACCTTCTAGGTAATACAAATTGCATGTTGGATAGGGCAATCAACCTCCTTGGAATTTTAAGTGAAATCTGTCAAAAATAGAAGTCCTTGTAGTCTGGGCATACCATACCAGTTCCCTAGGCTCATTGATAGAGCATGATCCTCAGCCTTATTTGCCACTGAAGCAGGGGGTCTGTTTTTGAGGTATCATGATGTCCACTTCTTCATTTAGGGAAACCTATAAGAGAACTTATTTTCTGCTGTATTTTTCCCAGGGAGCTGTCATGGAACTGTCCGTGTCTGCTGACTGAGATATTCTTCTCCATTTCGAATATCCTAGTGGTTTTTTCCACGCTCATTGTTTACATTCTGCCTCTTTGATGGCTTCTTTTTTGAGGTCTTATAAGAGATTTTGTTGCTGAGTTAGGAAGCCAGATGTGAGGCCTTACATTATTCTGTCTCTTGTTTTGATTTAAAGTCTCATGCTCCCCTGTGGAAGAAAGGAATAAAGACACAATGGAAGAAGAAGGAAGGAATATGGGAAGATGAATAGGAATCTACTTCATTAGAGAATGAGAGACAGATATTGAGTATAAACAAGCAATGCAAAGATCATTAATGGCATCTAGATAGTCCATTAACAYAATAATGCCTTATTAGAGGACTGTACTTCTTGCAGTCCTGTACAACTAGCATTGGAGCACAGTCTGAAACTCTGATTCCTTTCATATGTTGTCTAATTCCGTGCAATCATCATCTTTTATGTATTAATTACAGCTTAGTTTTGTAATTAGAATAAAAGGAAGGGCTGACATCCTATCAGGCCAGATTTGATTAGCAATTTTGAGGCAGGATTCTTATCTGGGATGGTGTTTTGAATATCACATCCTCTAAGGACAAATGTAGATAAAAGTGTTTTTCAGTTACTATAAGCAGACTGTACATGAGGCCTAGCTGTTCTAGATGAGCAGTGTCCTACAGAGGTGGATACAGCAGGGATCCAGAAAGGCCCATTTCTAATATCTACGCCACTACCTACTAACTGTGGATCTAGGACAAGTTAAAAGGCTATCTTGGGCATCGGTCGAATTATTTTCTAAATTAATGTCAAAACAGACACTTGACATACAGGATTATGGAGAGAGACTCATGGGATGATAGACATAAAAGCACATGGTATAAACTTTGCCAAACAAGTATTATTGTCAGTCCCTAAATGACCAGAAAAGTTGTTCCCTGCTGGATAAATCAATCCATCCTGGTTCTATTCAGTGTCCAGATAAAGCATTTTTAGGCATAGCAAGCACCCGGTCCCTGGGACAGGCCATGTAGCCCAGGTGCACATGGGCATCACTCCAAAGGAGAAGCTTTACAACCCCAATTGGGAGGCAGATTAAATGTGGCAATCCATTCATTCAAAGGGTCAAAACAAGTTCACCTTGATGACAAAAAAGAGTTTTAGACTTCCATGTCTATATCTCCATTTTAAAAGTATATGGAAAAATCCTTCAGAGTCAAATTTGCTTAAACCACACTCAAAAATATGTGTAACATATAATCATCATATAACACCTTCTGAAGTTACACTTTCAAAAAGGCACAAGGCTCATCTTCCCAATGTCATGCTATGTGAAGTAGTGGAGGGATAATTTAAGATTTAAGAAAGTGTGTTTCCACTTTTCCGACAGTAAACCATCCAGTCCTTTGTAGAGCTATATCTGGAAAACAAGCCACCCAGGGCATAGAGGGAACGGCACTGTCCACTTCTCTCAAAATGTTTTTCTTGTCTCAATTTTCCCTTGACAAAAACATAATCAAGCAACAAGCAAAAATCCACAAACCTGGGCTTCCCTTTTCAAATGGCAATGTCAAAGTAAACAAACAAACAAACAAAACAAAACAAAACAAAAAAGCTGATAGGCCTGTTTGTTCATTTGTTCTGTCCTGATCTGATTATTTCAAACTAGAATTTGTTTTTCCTGAGGCCCATTTAACCCACCTTCTGTTTCCTGGCTCCTGCTTATTTTTTCTTCCCCACGTTTAAATTAGTAAACCTTATCAAAGACCATCTGTCTACTAGATTTCAACAGAGGTTAAGTTACATTAGAGTGTAATTAATGTTTGAGTACATATTGACACCAATTTAATTATGAAAACTGAAAGTTAAATAAAAATACTCCATTTAATCTCTCCTGAAATCAGCCTCCTGTGTGGGTTTCTGGTTGAGAAAAGGTGTGGGGTTTCTCTGACCTAATTCAGTGGGAGGAATAAGAGATCTTATGTCTCCAAAAGACCAAGGCTCAGTTCTTGCTTTTCATTATGACACCTTTCTCATCCTCAAGGAAGAAATCATCATGGGGAGTTTTCTATAGTTGTAGACACTGACCTAGAGCTGAGATACTTGATCAAACAGGTGCAAAATCATCACTCACTCCCCTTTCCCTAACCCCTCCCCCAAAAGATACATAGCTCCAATGGTACTTAAGGAACTGGAGACCAGAATACCTAATAAAGTCCAATCTGATCCTTCTTTTAGCTTCCTTGTATAAATTATATTCCTTGACACATTAGGAATTTTCTCAAAGAGATGCAATGTTCAACTGTAGTCCTGAATAGATGATATTCACCCATTTACCACAAGATTTCTCAGTTCTTAATACAGAACCTAATGAAGTTATGTTTGAACACTGCAGTAGCTGTGGATTAGGCCACACCACCACACAGGATAAGAGTTCCCTTTTCTTTAGCAGGCACCAGTAGTTGAACATGAGCAAGTTTCTGATGTTTCACCTAAAATGGTGAAGTTGTGGAGCAAGATTTCTCATTACAGGATGCCTCTGGTCTTTGTTGGACTCAGACTGAGGTTATTTGGTGTAGATTAGGTTTCAAGAAAAAAAAAAACAAACTTGCATCATGTGCATCGTATGAAGAGGTGGGGAAAGAAAGAGAGACTCCTTACCTTAACACCCAGCTCTTAAAATCCAGAGATAGACCTCTCTACCACTCCCTCTTGTCTTCTGTTCTCATCTACCAGAGCCAGTTGTGAATTGCCACATCTTGACTTGTCTTCTAAAGTATCACCACCAGACAGAGCTGATGCCTGAGGCTGGAATGAAGATGGCTTCCTAGATGCATTATTTTTACCTACTTGGCTGGTAATTAGATGTGTGTCCCCCCTCACCTTATACATTTTTGGCAACAAGAGGAGATGCTTTGATATTCCTATTAATGGTATGTCTTTGAAGTCAAGCCAAGGTTGGTCAAGAAATGTTTCAGAAGAGAAGCCTAGGAGGTGAAAAATCTTTGTCTAGCTCCACCTCCCCATTATCTGCACACACAGGATAAAGGACCTAAGGGGACCACAGTATCCTGTGTGTTGTGTGTATATTATGTCCTTGCAGTGTTTTGCTAGGACCAGCAAGTTAGGAATTGTGGTGTCTACTCTGTAGCCATGGAGAGGCTTAGTGGACCTAAGCTGTGCTCCAACATTGAGACTTGTACATCTGTGGGATATCAACTACTCTTATGAGTGGTGGTGTTCATAGAATGCTGAGGATAAGATCACATTTTGTTATAGCTTTGATTTTCATTTCTCTTAATGCTAATGATACTGATTACATGTCATTTATTGAGAGTCCTCTTTTATTAGAAATGTCTATTCAGATCATGTGGCCATGTTTTGATTGGTTGCTCAGTATGCTCACTACCAAATCTGGAGCCCTATACACATTGAAAACATTCTTTTTTTTCCATATGAACTTTTAGAGGCTTTCTCTACTGTGTGGTTGTCTTTTTGCTCTTTTGGCTATTTCCTTTGCTGTGATGAAAACTTTTTAATCTGATGCAGTCTCATTTGTCTGGTCTTCATTCTGTTACTTGTACAAGTCATGTACAAAAGAACATTTTGTTGTCTACACAAATTCCTTCAAGTATTTCACTTGCATTTTTCCTGGTAATTCCATAGTTCTAGGCCCTACATTTAGGTCTTTGACTTAGAGTTGAATTTTATACAAGGTAAGATATRGAGTCAAGTTTCAATCTTCTGCACATGGCAATGTGGTAGTATTTCTAAAGGAGTTCTCTTTCTCCCAACATTTGCTTTTGCCAACTTGGTGGAAAATCAATTGGCTATAATTAATTGGTTTGTGTGATAGTTTGAGTGAGAATGGTGCCCAAATGCTCATATATTTGAATGCTTAGTCCAAAATAGGTGGAACTGTTTAGGAAGGATTAGGTGTGGCCTTGTTGGAGGAACTGTGTCACTGGATGTCGGCTATGAAATTGCCCACATCATTCCCACTTAGTGCTCAATCTTTCTCTCTCTCTCTCTCTCTCTCTCTCTCTCTCTCTCTCTCTCTCTCTCTCTCTCTGCCCCATGTTTATGGATCCGATGTTAGGTACTTCTTCAGTGCCATGCTGGTGTGCCTGCTGCCAAGCTTCCCACCAGAAGCCCCAAATCAAATGCTAGATTTAATAACTGTGGTGGTTTGAATGTGCTTTGCCCAGGGAGAGGCACTTTTAGGAGATGTAGCTTTACTGAAGTAGATGTGGCCTTGTTGGAGGAAGTGTGTCACTGTGGACATGGGCTTCAAGATCCTTGTCCTAGCTATCTGGAAGTCACTCTTCTCCTAGCAGTCTTCAGATGAAGATGTAACTCTCTCAGCTCCTCCTGCACCATGCCTGCCTGGATGCTGCTATGCTCCCACCTTAATGATACTGGATTGAACCTCTGAATCTGTAAGCCAGCCCCAATTAAATGTCCTCTATAAGACTTTCCTTGGTTATGGTGTCTGTTCACAGTAGTAAAACCCTAACTAAGACCATAAGTTGCTTTGTTCATGTTACCTTGCTCTTGTCATGGCAATAGAACAGTAACTAAAGTAATTTCCTTCTGGCATCTCTGTTCTGTCTTTTAGGTCCCCATGTCTGTTTTTATGTAAGTGTCATGCTAATTTTTCACATGACTGTCATATGTCTTGAAATCACATGATGTGATGCCTCCTTTCCTTCAAAATAACTTTATTTTGGTCCTTTGTGCTTCCATATAAATTTTAGGTTCATTTTCCCCCCCAATTCTGTGAAGAACATATTGTCATAGAGGTTTCATCAAACATGCAAACCAAGTAGTAATATAGATGCATTAGCAATATTTTTATAACCAATGATTGTCAGTCTTTTTCATTATTTTGTCTTCCATTTCTTTCCTTGATATTTTGTAATTTTTATTATAGAGGTTTCTTATTTACTTGAGAAAGATGATTCCATATACACTCACAGTGTATATGTTCAAATGCAAATGAAGACTTCTATTTTGACCCATGTCTTGCTTTGAAAAGGAGGTTGATAAAGATATAGAGAGCTAATGGTACACTATGGTTAAAAAGCCAAAGAATTTTAGAAGTAATAGGTAGGTTGGTGAATATAAGGTAGAGAGCCTTGTTGTTTGGGAGAAAAAGTAAAGCTAAATTGAGTGTATATTAAGAAGACTCTGAGCCAGGCAGTTGTGGCTCATGCCTTTAATTCCAGCACTTGGGAGGCAGAGGCAGGCAAATTTCTGAGTTCGAGGCCAGCCTGGTCTACAGAGTGAGTTCCAGGACAGCCAGAGCTATAGAGAGAAACCCTGTCTCGAAAAACAAAAACAAAAGCAAAGACAAAGACAAAGACAAAAAAAGGACTCTGATGCCCACAATTTTCTTTTAAGTTCCCAAAGACCAATAAACTTCTTAATATGATCATTACTTTCTAGTTGAATTTGTCCCTCAAATCCACCCTCAAAGGTGATAAGATTCAAAAATGGTAACCTTGAAGCATATTTTGCTGTTAGGAAGTTCAGTGCCCACCCTTGTGGGAATCTCTATCTGGAGTTCCAGATAAAATCTTCCAATTGATTTTCCTTCAGTGACCAAGCACACTGTTTCCTGAAGTTTATGCTCCTTTTGAATGGATTCTACCATTATGGAACACACATACACAAACACACACATGCAAAGACACACACACACACACACACACACACAAACACACACACACACACACACACACCTTTTTTCTGATAATTCTCTTCTTTCCTAATTTCCATTCCTGAAATTCTCCTGCCAACTGATTAAATCTCTTTCCTACCCTATCTGGCCCATCACTTATAGCACATCCTGCTTTTTGACTATGCCACTAATGTAGCCAGTCTTTGCTACTTTGTGGGTCTGGCTTTCTTCCACACTTCTTCAAACTTTTCTTCCACTCTTTCAAGCCCCTAGGCCCAGATAAGAGAGCAAAAAGGATAGAGAGGAAAGGAAAGAGATCCCTGAATAAAGTCGGGGGTTGCAAAGGGGACTTTACCATCAGACTACTTCCTGCTGCTTAAAGGCATTGAGTTCCTTGGGACAAATTCTATCTTCTCCATAAGGATATCTAATTTCTTCTTGGCACATGACTACTTAACAAATCACAATCTACAACAACCAACAACCGCCCTGCCTCTAGGGGCTCTAGCAGTTGTATACCCTCTCAAAGTTCACAGAATTCAAAATATCACACAATCAGAGAAGAGATCTGCAGCTGGCAAAACCACACCTCTGCTAGAGCACAAGGCAAATCATAGTCAGCTGCTATGCACAATCTGAAGCAACCCACATCCCAAACCTAGGATTAAAACAAAAATATATTCTTATAATACTTCTGAGTTTCTAAAAGAAACCAAAATTCCAAAATTCTCACTACATAGCAGCCTGTGGCTTCTTACTATACTAATTGCTGTGTGTAGCAGATTATTTTTTCTTCCTGCCAGCTTCTTCTCAGCCTTATTATTGTTCTGAAGCCATAAAACTGAAAACTGCATTTTTATGACTCCAAATGACCTTCAGAATTCCAGACTCCTACTTGACTATAATATTTTGGATCATTAATTTCAGAGAAGACATTCTGATGTATAATTTTATTAAGTTTCTGAGGATTTTAATACTGTGTTTCTAAATATGATGAACTTCCTTCCACCAAGTTTTAATTAGGGAGCATATTAAATCCTCAATTAATGCTTACAGTAATGCATTTTTAATATCCAATAACATTTGATCAGGATCCTTCCAGAGGGAGGTGATGGCATTATAGCTCTTTGGTTCTCACTGACCAATAGAACAGCCTGGTCTTCCCTTTGCCATTCTGAGTTATCAGTGAGGAGCACAATTTTACTCTTACTATTAGTTTTCCTCTGAAGTGAGAAGCCATTGTTCTGCCTCTGAGTGGTGTGTGGGAGAGAGATAACATGGATTTTCTGAATAAGCCAGGCCTGAGCACAGGAAGGAACTTTTAAATGTATGTGCTTTAAGGATACTTCTTCCCATTATAATCCATTTCCCCATGTATAAGAGTAGTAACACAGTGCAGATATATGCACACATTTCCCATAACACTCCAAGTAGTATGTGTTTTAGTCTACAGAGGCCATCAATGTCTATCACAGATTACTGACTCTGTCATTGTAGTAGAAAAGCAACATGATCAAGGGTAACTGTATTCCAATATAACCTTATTCATGAATACTGAAATCTTAAATTCATACAATTTTATATGGTACAAAATGCTATTCCTTGTCAAAAAAAATACTAGATATGGTTCTCTAGAGCACGTCTAGAGTATTGCATCCCATCACTGGGGAAGCAGAGGCAGGAGGGTAGCAAGTGTAAGCCCAGATTCAGCTACTTAGTAAGATTCTGTCTTTAAAAAGTCAAGAGCTCCAAGCTACCCAAGGCCAGGCAGATTCAGTACAGAATTTTATCACATCCTCAAGGAAGAACTGACATCAGTACTTCTTATTCAAGCATTCTTCAAATTTTTATTCCTTTTATTTTTCTGGGATTAGACTATTCTTAACTCATAATTTTTGCAAAGTGTATAATTTTCCAATCCCAAGTATATTAGTCACTTTTTTTTCCTACTATGACAAAATGCTATGGCTGAGGCAACTTAAAGAAGAAATAGTTTATTTGGGTTTATGGGTTCTGAGGTATAGGAGTCCATGATGGTAGAACAGAGTCCCAACAACAAGTGGCAGGCATAGTGGCAAGAACAGAAGACCAGAGAGCTGAGGGTTCACAGCTTGAATTCCAAGAGTGAAGCTCACATACACACACACACACACACACACACACA
>BDUI01002259.1:115007-125008 GCA_002335545.1 Apodemus speciosus | reverse complement strand
TTTGGAATGATCAGTCACATGATGGAAATATTCTGAAATTATAATGTTTTGGAATATTACTTTAAATATTGAATTTTGTTTGTCCTGAAGTCATCAAACTTTACTCATTACTGCAAATTAATTGAAATGGCAAAAAATTATTTTTAATTTAGTTATTTTGGTAATTTACTCTTTATAGAGACAAGCAATCAAGTGAGCTATTATAGAATTTCCTTATCAAAGAAAGAAGATGAATAACAGCAGATCAATGCTTAGTGTTTACTTACACTCTATACTGCACTGTCATTGAGGTTAGTTGCTRTGAACACTGACCTAAGGAGAAACTCCTGTAACTTAGGCATCTGAGAAAATACTTCAGTGTATGATCCTTGACAATTTTAAAGCCTTCTAAGGCAGATAAGACACTAAGGGAAGGCGAAGGCAGCTGTTGATTATCTAGGTAACCCCCAAGAAGGGAGGTGGCTCAGTGGGAAGACACTGAGAGGGTGATTTCCAGATAAGCACAGCTTTCTACAGTTGCAAAGTATGAAATGGCATTGCAGACTGTGTCAACTGCATATACAAAGTTCTAACATATAATGTGAGTGGCATTTCCAAGGCCTTCTGAAGAGGCTACTGCAAAGGTTGCATGAAAAGGCAGGTTTGCTAAGAGAGGAGTCGCAGACTAGATTTTTGTGGCTAGAAGCATGATCATATCTGTTCTCTAGTCCCTTTAGCTTCTATGAGACAAGACAGAAACTAAAACAGTAAGAGATTCTGGAAGAACCGGACCTTTAAAAATGGACATATTTCAGGCAAGACCTGATAGTTAGTGGCATTAATGGTAGAGGAAAGTAAACATACAGAGAATGAAGAGGAAAAGATTAAATCGAGCCACGAGCATCAATTCAGATGCTCCCTGGAAGCACCGCAAGGACACAGAAGAGAAAGGTGAACAGAAGCAATACAAGGACATGTCACCAACTCTCTCCACACATTGGCTAAGCATTTATAAAGCAAGCAAGGGGAAGCATGAGTAGTCTGGGGAAGAAACTGAGATTTGGGGAAAGATATGAAGCTGAGAGGATTCTGAGAAGACAGTAAAGCGACAGGAAAGATACTGAAGGTACAAGAACAAGGCATTCTACAAGACTGAGGTAGAGATGTGGAAAAGAAATGCACATTGAAGAGGGTGATGCATTATTATTATTGTTGTTGTTATTATTATTGTTGTTGTTGTTGTCAGTGAGAGAGTGGGAAGCCAATACAGATTCTTCCATTCACACTGACATGTGAAGTGACTGTTGGAAGAATATCAGAAATGGAAGAACATTAGAAAATAGAAAATAGATTCCAGTGTAGTTCTTCTAAAGGAAGGAAGGCTGCGACACAGACAAGCCATTGAAAGTGGATTACTGAAAATCAAGTAGACAGTAAACAGCAGAAACAAGAGCGTGGAATGTAGTGAGAGTATAACCTGATAGAAGAATGGGAACAGGGTCCAGTGAGGGCTTCAGGAAGTGGATACCATAAATGCCACAAAGACATTTGTGTTCTACTCTGTGGGAAACAGGACACAGTCAGAGGTTTTTAATAAGATAACTGTATTACTCCTRGGGTTTTAGAAAGATAATTCTGAAAACTATCTTAGGACCCAGATTGGAGTGATAGAGATTAGATTTATCTAATTCCATGAAATCATGGCCATACATATATAAGCCAGTTACAAAAGCTTCAACAATTTATTTACACAGCCATGAGTTCCCGTCATTAAGATGATTTATCAGTCAAGTGATTAGTTAATTTATATTAAACTGATCACATATCAATTTAAAATACAAAAAAAATACATTCAGAAATTAAATCTAATGTGTTTCATCTATTATCAATATTTGGAGTCTCCATTTATTCATCAGATTTAATCCAAAATAGTTTTTCCATACAAGGGAGTAAACTTGAAATACAAACTCCTCGAGTAAATATGATTTACACTTTTGTTTATCTGTTCATCCATAACATGACATATTCATGTGTTACCATATTTTTTCCAACCATCTCAAGTTGGCATAATCCAAGTATTATCATTTCGATGAACAGAATTACACCCTACAAAAGCTTCTTTTGTGCTGTGTGTGGGGTGGTGGTGGTGGAGTGGGGGGGGGCATGTATATATGCATGCATGCATGTGTGTACACGTACTCTGTTAAAAGAGGGAGTCGATCACCTAGGATGTAGGCATTTGAAGTTCTTGTCTGATTTCTGCAGTTTTGAGCTTTGCGGTTGTGAACTAGAATGGCCCCAATAGGTTCATATACTCAAATGCTTACTTATTAGGGGGTGGGACTACCTAACAGAATAGGAGGTATGGCCTTGGAAGAGGAAGTGTGTCACTGGGGTGGGATTTGGGGTTTCGGATGCTCAAGGGAGGCTCACTCTCGCTGACTGCTGCTTGGGAATCTGTATACGGTACTCTCAGCTACTCCCCAGGACCTTGCCTTCCTTCCCACAGGCCACCGTGCTCCCTACAGTGCTCCCTGCCATGACGACGATGGACTAAACCTTTGAAACTGTAAGCAAGCCCCAATCAAATGCTTTCTTTTACAAGTGCGGCTAAGGGGCCTCTTCACAACAGGATCATGACCAAGACGTTGTATTTGTAACTTGACTTTCTTCAAGTTGAGAATGAGGGAGGGTAAGGCTTTCCCTTGGATAAGGTATATTTTGGGGGTGGACGGTGGAAGCCCATTCTACTCATTACTTAATGTTTGTTATCTCCTCATTATGTAGGAGACAGTTCAACTTGATCTTTAGCCATGGCCAGCTAAAGTACTCTGAGCATTTCCTTCCAGTTTTTAAGGATGGCTGATAAGTACAAGGTTAGCCCCTGCCCCAGTTTGTTTTCTCTTCCTGTAATAAAACATGTTGACCAGCAGCAACTTTAGGAAAAAAGGTTTGTATCAATAGAATATGGTGCTGATGTATCCATCATGAAGAGAAATTATACCAGAAACTGCAGGCAGTAATTGAAAGGGAAGTCATGGAGGGACGGTTGTAACTTTTGTATTCATGGGTGGCTTATATTGGGACCATGTGCCCAGGGGTATTTCCAAACACAGTGGGCACAGTTGGCTGGGTGTTAAGGTATCTTACAGTCTTGTCCAGACATCATTCTTATGGGCATTTCTATCTACTCAATTTAGGTTCTCTATTCCCCGATGATACCCTAATATGCCAATTTCATCTCTCTCTCTCTCTCTCTCTCTCTCTCTCTCTCTCTCTCTCTCTCTCTCTCTCTCTCTCTCTCTCTTTCTCTCTCTCTCAATCTCTCTCTCCATCTCTCTATCTCTAGCTTCAATAAAACAAAAAGTTAGAAACAAAATCTTGGTACAGTTCCTAAATATTAAAGTCATCTAAAATGACAAGAGGAGACATTAATTCTGAGTTGTAAGTCTATTTGAAAATGTCATCTCAGACTGAAGCRGAGTGATGGTTGTTGGGGCTTCTGTCAAGCCTGGTACTAAGAGTAGAAAAGGTAAATATTTCTGTTAAGAAGAGTTTATTTGAGTAGCCTACATTATGGTGTTCTTTGAATTACCATTTTGATGTTTACATCAATCACATGGAGAACAGGCTAGTAAAAACTGAAAGAAATATCATGTATCTTAACAAAGTCTGGACCCAGAGGTGAAGAATGGAAGAAAATAATAGTCAACTTAGAATCTATGTCACCAGCACAGAACCCTTCTCCTTTATGTCTGAGGATACACGTGTGCACAGTACAAGTCAGTCTGTTTGTCCAATCACTCAGTTTCCAACACTAATGTCTTCCTACATAGTTCTTTGTGTCCCTTACCCAGTTTAAACAGACTTCTCTACTGTGTTCCTCAAATAGGAATGTGTACCTGCCTTTTGGACAACTTATATACAGGGAGTAACTTGTAATGTATGAACTAGGCCATTGAGGTCAGAGTTGGTTAATTTTTAAAACCTAAAATGACTCAATGTTTAGCCGATGCCATTTCCCCCAATAACTGATTGTTCTTATAACTCAGTGTTAAYCACTGGTATTTACACTACTGAAATAGATACAACATTTCCCCATGTCTGCTTTCTTCTGTGTTCTTTGCCAGGATCTACCCCACTGGCCCCCCTTTGTTGTCTGCCTCCAGTCTGAASAGTTCTCTGCTCTTTCCCCATCTGCTCTGCTCCCCCATTCCGGGTGATCTCATACATATGCTGAAAAGCCCCAACATGAGCTCTCTCGTAATAACAGAGGACTGTATCTTCCTTTGCACCTGGTATTTCCATGGGAATGCTCAGGAGTTGTGAATTTAACAGTGCCTTAATAAACTTAATGTTCTTTTTCCTATCTAATCCCCCAAGTCATCCTCAGGGCCTCCATACCACCAAAGTTCGAGGCAGAGTGGTACTCCTCCTAACCTGCTATCCAGGTTTTCTGGAGAGTTTATTGGTCCATTTGTATCTCCAGAATCATTTTTTTTAATTCAGCAGCTAGGTGATAGTTTAAAGACATACTTTAGAGCTGGTGCCTTAGGAGTTCCATCAGAAATGGCACTGACCCAACTCCTTGCCATTGTAATGCTACTTCCAACATTCCGGAAACTACCACCCTTGACTACTTTTTCTCAACTCTAGGTTCTTGACTTTTATCTCACTTTGTTTTTCTGCTGCTATGAACAACAACAACAACAACAACAACAACAACAACAACANAAAAAAAAAAGATTAACTGAAGCAACTCAGCTGCATTCTGTAGTTTCACAGATAAAGTTTCAGAGGCCTGAGTTCTCACTGAGAGATGGTTTAGAAGTTAAGAGTTCTTACTACTCTAACAGAAGACCTGAATTTGGTTACGAGCACCCAGGTTGGGAGTTTATAAGCCACCTGTAACTCCAAATCCGGGGGAACTCTGGCTTAGGCAGGCACCTGCTCTCATGGGTACATACTACCCTTCACACATCCATGTAATCAAAAAAAAATAAATCTTAAATGCTTAATTTGAAARAACAGTCAACAAATTACTGACTGCTGGGTACAGCTGTGTGTATAGCATTAATGTTGCCCATTGATATTTTTTTCTTTTTTGAAGTTATGATCTAGAGGGAGGTGAAGGATTTTTATCTAATCACTGTTAGGGTCTGTTCTTTGTGATATGGACTGGATATATTCAGTCTTAGGTAGCTGGTGAGGCATTAATGAGGCTTAGAGATTCCTTTTAACCTCCATCATAACCAAAACCATGAAAAGGCAACAGCTAACACTRTCAGGTGACAATTACTAGTCAGAAGAATGAGATACAAATGACATCTCTGACCACTGGAATAGAATTGGTATCTTCACCTGCCCCGTAGATCATTAACAGATAACTATCTAAACCTGATTCCGGGGATGCTAAATCTTACAACCACATTACATCTTTATAGCATGAGGCATTCTGGTAAAGAACAAAAACTTGCTACTGTCCCTTCTTATGGTAGTTGATCCCAATGACCCTGTCAATCACCTGGACATGAGAAGACTGGTTCGGAATTGTTGCCAGTTTAGAGACTTAAGAATTATCAAAAAGCCTCCCCCAAATGTGGATAAGGCCATTGTCCATCCTATCCACTCTAATCTCTTTAGAATTTGCTCTAATTTGTTTTTTACTCTGTCTTCTACATGGCATTTGGTGTGTCCTCTCTGACTGAGAACATAGAGAACAGAAGTGAAGACTGCAGTCCCAGAGACATAATCATTATCTTGCATTATCTGGAACCAAAATTGGGCTTTATCTGAATAAAATATTTTGTAATGGGTACACAAATTTTCTTAATTCTTCTACTTTACCTAAAGTGTACATTTAAATGTTCAAAAGGTGTGTTGCAAAGTTGCTGTTTGAAATATAATCTTCCATAACCTTTCTGGTGCTTTCTCACTAAGTAATCAAAACCACCAAACAAACATATTTTAATACAAGTCTAAAGGTTATGAAAAGAAGCAAATACTGTTATGTAACAGTAAGAATGCTTTCTATTGCAGTTTGAAATAAAAACAAATRAAAMATAGACCATAAGTTTATTTATTATATATCAGTGTGTGTGCATGTGTGTGCGTACGTGTGTGCCAGGAAAGCAYGTGTCACAGTACACATATGAAAGCCAGATGACAAGATGCTGGAGTGAGTTGTCTCTTTCTATCATGTGTGTGCTTTTAGCCAAGGAGTACTAACCTGTAGTAACACTTAAAGTGTACTAACCAGGATTACTTTAAATTTTGGTATACTCTATGAAGAAAATATAAGGTATATAATTAAGAAGTATCGATGTGCAAGCTGGTCATAATACAATAAAATGTCTGCTTATAAGATATATCTTATTATGAATTAAATGATCAAATTGTAGTGTATGCAATTCATGTTTATATTCATGATTGTTTTGAAAGAAAAATTGATATTGACTTAAAATGTTGAATAATGATGTCAACATTTACAGTACTTTCTTCTGGGGAGTAAAAGAATGAGTACCTATTTGTAATTTAGGCTGTTTGTTAGTTATAGTTATTTAATAAAATAAAAATGTTTTATTCAATAAGTATATAATAGTGCCATAGAAGAAAATTTTGAMTATSAAACTCCTGACTGTTATACCATTAAATTTATAATTTAAAAGACTTTGGGGACATGGAAAATTTTCAGGCAGTAGGTGAATATGAAGATTACACTATTTGAAGTATGGTGCAACTCAAGCTGAGTGTTATCASAGTTCTCAGAAATGGAAGATAGAAAGGAAACTAGTGATTTACAAAGTTATGGATTTATGGTTATATTTGTTCTTCTCCACATTAAATGTTAACATTATTTCATAAATATTTTTTGTAAAATAACATTTGAACTGYTGTGTGCATGCAGAGACCTAATATGTAAATATTAGATGTTCGTAGAAGTCACRTTTATTAATTCTGAACACATAGTAAATAGGTTAGGTCCCTGTTGACTACAAAGTGAGAAACCTGGCTTTGGCTATGTGAGATACAAAATACAGGATAAAGGTTAAAAATTAAAACAACTAGAGCCCCAACTACAAGCAATGTGTAGTGGGTAATAAATGCAAAGATGTATAGTTGTACCTGCCCAGGGTACTGAGAATAAGGGATTATTGAGCATTCAGCCCTATTCAGAACATTCATACCAGATTTTTTGGGGGGTGTCAGTGGACACAGGGGAGTTAGCAGAAAGAACGGAAGAGCTGTGGGATAGTGAAATGAATTGTAAACCATTTTCTTCAGGCCATCATACAACCACTGCAAACATTTCTACTGTCTGAGCTGGGACTGTGCACGGCAGGGCTATCAACAGTCAATTATGGACTGGGGAGCGATTCATTGGTCSCTTTTTCTCTCCARTGAACCAGTAGTTGCTGGTGAATTTGGGGTAGAGGACAGTCATTGTCTGGTATATTTACAATGGTGAGATCACAGGGCTCCAGTGGTTTTTTTCTGAACCTATGTCCACACAGAGGGCCCTAGCTTAATTCAGTGAGTCATGGTACAAAACAAAAAAAAGACAGGGATGTGGGAAAGAACTTGTAGAAAGAATGGGAGACAGAAGGAATGGGAGAGAGATAGAAGAAGTTGGGGAGTGAGAATAATAATCAGAAAGCATTATAAAAATATATGGACTTGTCAAATAATGAATTTAATCAATAAAAGTAAAATAATAAACCATTTTAGGTTTACTATGCAATGTTGTTCTACCAAATCAAAAACACTGATTTTCAAGCATCCTATGTGGTCCCTAGGTATAGGAAATAGATTGTAATGAGTCTATAAATATCATAGTTCTCATTCATTCATCAGCTTTTATTATACTGTCCAACTATCGTGTTTGGTGCTAGCACATCACATTATGGCTTATTCAATCACAGATGATATAGTTACTGACATGGTACAGCAGGTTCTGGCTGGTGAACAATAGCCACAAACCCTTTCCACAGTTCTGATAGTGTGCAGATATTCTGAACTGTTAGCTTTAGTCTCAGAGCATTTGGTGAATAACCATTCCAGAATGTTCCTTAAAGGATAGGAGAAGTTTTGATGGATGAAGGCAAAATACAACTGAGTWTGCATTCCTCATGGACTTACTGAATTACTCAATTACACTACCCGAGAGATGGWGTCCAATAAAGTAAACAACGGAAAATCACACTGTAGAAAAATGAAGTGCCAGATGAACATTCCATATTTGGGGAAAATGGAGTCCTRCAAAATGCTCACATTCTATTTTGTATTTTCAGAATACTAGCTCATGCTGCTTCTGATTCAGCACCTATTCAGAACTGTTCTTGACACATTTTCATACAGCATGCAAATCCAGAAAAATGTTAGAGATGACGAATCACATCATATGAAAAACTAGAGTTATAGTCATCCATTTGGAATGATCAGTCACATGATGGAAATATTCTGAAATTATAATGTTTTGGAATATTACTTTAAATATTGAATTTTGTTTGTCCTGAAGTCATCMAACTTTACTCATTACTGCAAATTAATTGAAATGGCAAAAAATTATTTTTAATTTAGTTATTTTGGTAATTTACTCTTTATAGAGACAAGCAATCAAGTGAGCTATTATAGAATTTCCTTATCAAAGAAAGAAGATGAATAACAGCAGATCAATGCTTAGTGTTTACTTACACTCTATACTGCACTGTCATTGAGGTTAGTTGCTRTGAACACTGACCTAAGGAGAAACTCCTGTAACTTAGGCATCTGAGAAAATACTTCAGTGTATGATCCTTGACAATTTTAAAGCCTTCTAAGGCAGATAAGACACTAAGGGAAGGCGAAGGCAGCTGTTGATTATCTAGGTAACCCCCAAGAAGGGAGGTGGCTCAGTGGGAAGACACTGAGAGGGTGATTTCCAGATAAGCACAGCTTTCTACAGTTGCAAAGTATGAAATGGCATTGCAGACTGTGTCAACTGCATATACAAAGTTCTAACATATAATGTGAGTGGCATTTCCAAGGCCTTCTGAAGAGGCTACTGCAAAGGTTGCATGAAAAGGCAGGTTTGCTAAGAGAGGAGTCGCAGACTAGATTTTTGTGGCTAGAAGCATGATCATATCTGTTCTCTAGTCCCTTTAGCTTCTATGAGACAAGACAGAAACTAAAACAGTAAGAGATTCTGGAAGAACCGGACCTTTAAAAATGGACATATTTCAGGCAAGACCTGATAGTTAGTGGCATTAATGGTAGAGGAAAGTAAACATACAGAGAATGAAGAGGAAAAGATTAAATCGAGCCACGAGCATCAATTCAGATGCTCCCTGGAAGCACCGCAAGGACACAGAAGAGAAAGGTGAACAGAAGCAATACAAGGACATGTCACCAACTCTCTCCACACATTGGCTAAGCATTTATAAAGCAAGCAAGGGGAAGCATGAGTAGTCTGGGGAAGAAACTGAGATTTGGGGAAAGATATGAAGCTGAGAGGATTCTGAGAAGACAGTAAAGCGACAGGAAAGATACTGAAGGTACAAGAACAAGGCATTCTACAAGACTGAGGTAGAGATGTGGAAAAGAAATGCACATTGAAGAGGGTGATGCATTATTATTATTGTTGTTGTTATTATTATTGTTGTTGTTGTTGTCAGTGAGAGAGTGGGAAGCCAATACAGATTCTTCCATTCACACTGACATGTGAAGTGACTGTTGGAAGAATATCAGAAATGGAAGAACATTAGAAAATAGAAAATAGATTCCAGTGTAGTTCTTCTAAAGGAAGGAAGGCTGCGACACAGACAAGCCATTGAAAGTGGATTACTGAAAATCAAGTAGACAGTAAACAGCAGAAACAAGAGCGTGGAATGTAGTGAGAGTATAACCTGATAGAAGAATGGGAACAGGGTCCAGTGAGGGCTTCAGGAAGTGGATACCATAAATGCCACAAAGACATTTGTGTTCTACTCTGTGGGAAACAGGACACAGTCAGAGGTTTTTAATAAGATAACTGTATTACTCCT
>BDUI01002259.1:102541-113572 GCA_002335545.1 Apodemus speciosus | reverse complement strand
GAGTGATGGTTGTTGGGGCTTCTGTCAAGCCTGGTACTAAGAGTAGAAAAGGTAAATATTTCTGTTAAGAAGAGTTTATTTGAGTAGCCTACATTATGGTGTTCTTTGAATTACCATTTTGATGTTTACATCAATCACATGGAGAACAGGCTAGTAAAAACTGAAAGAAATATCATGTATCTTAACAAAGTCTGGACCCAGAGGTGAAGAATGGAAGAAAATAATAGTCAACTTAGAATCTATGTCACCAGCACAGAACCCTTCTCCTTTATGTCTGAGGATACACGTGTGCACAGTACAAGTCAGTCTGTTTGTCCAATCACTCAGTTTCCAACACTAATGTCTTCCTACATAGTTCTTTGTGTCCCTTACCCAGTTTAAACAGACTTCTCTACTGTGTTCCTCAAATAGGAATGTGTACCTGCCTTTTGGACAACTTATATACAGGGAGTAACTTGTAATGTATGAACTAGGCCATTGAGGTCAGAGTTGGTTAATTTTTAAAACCTAAAATGACTCAATGTTTAGCCGATGCCATTTCCCCCAATAACTGATTGTTCTTATAACTCAGTGTTAAYCACTGGTATTTACACTACTGAAATAGATACAACATTTCCCCATGTCTGCTTTCTTCTGTGTTCTTTGCCAGGATCTACCCCACTGGCCCCCCTTTGTTGTCTGCCTCCAGTCTGAASAGTTCTCTGCTCTTTCCCCATCTGCTCTGCTCCCCCATTCCGGGTGATCTCATACATATGCTGAAAAGCCCCAACATGAGCTCTCTCGTAATAACAGAGGACTGTATCTTCCTTTGCACCTGGTATTTCCATGGGAATGCTCAGGAGTTGTGAATTTAACAGTGCCTTAATAAACTTAATGTTCTTTTTCCTATCTAATCCCCCAAGTCATCCTCAGGGCCTCCATACCACCAAAGTTCGAGGCAGAGTGGTACTCCTCCTAACCTGCTATCCAGGTTTTCTGGAGAGTTTATTGGTCCATTTGTATCTCCAGAATCATTTTTTTTAATTCAGCAGCTAGGTGATAGTTTAAAGACATACTTTAGAGCTGGTGCCTTAGGAGTTCCATCAGAAATGGCACTGACCCAACTCCTTGCCATTGTAATGCTACTTCCAACATTCCGGAAACTACCACCCTTGACTACTTTTTCTCAACTCTAGGTTCTTGACTTTTATCTCACTTTGTTTTTCTGCTGCTATGAACAACAACAACAACAACAACAACAACAACAACAACAACAACAACAACAACAGGCAGTCTGAGGTGGTTGAGGTAGAAATAAATACTTCCTGTGTCTTACTGAGTTTTACAGTCAGTTCTTGAAAGAAGTCAGGACAGGATCTCAAGGCAGGAAGTTTAAGCAGGAGCTTGGAGGGACTCTGTTTACTGACTTGCTTCCTTTGTCCCTCTTGTATACCCCAGGCCTACCTATTGGGAGAAGTGGGACTCACACATCAATTAGCAAATAGGAATGGCTCACAGGCCTAGCAAATAGGCCTGGTTACAGCCCCATTGATTGAAGCACTTCTGTAGTTGAGTTTCCCCTTCCTAGGTGACTCTAGGTTTGTTATCAGGTGGACAGCTGATGCTAACATCAACTTACCATGGAAATGACTCTGCAGAGAACACTGTGATTCAGGTCATCACCTGGGAAAGACTCCTTCACTTCTTCCATTAAGCACTGCTTCTTCAAGGGACCTTTTTGTAACCATTTTATGTGTGACACATTCCCAAGCTGTGGCTTTCTTCTAGCTCACCATCTGCCTTCTTTTTCTCCATAATACTTAGTATGTCCTGAAATTACCTTTTTCCCTCCTCTATTTTTCTGCACAGGAAATGGGTTCCCAATGTAAACATAATGTCTGGTTTGGGCTTGTATACATTACATTTAAAGAAATGCTCAAATACACTGATTACTCAGTAATATTTGTTGAATACACAATGACAAGTACCTCCAAGACTCTTTATTTCCTAGGTGGCAGGTTGCATTTGTCTTCCTTTTCCCAAAAGTTTTGAAATACAGAAGAAATCTTATACTGTGTCCTCTACATTTCTCTAATGCAGTATGTAAATTGCTTCTGAGTATTTCTCTAAAAAGATCTTCCCTGTCTCACTTCCCTATGACATTGCTGTGCTTTGGAGCTCTAAAATTGTTTCCTAATTTTATATCCTTCATGTGAATGTATTCCCATTGCCCTATCTCATGAACTACTAAAAATTTTTTTGAGACAGGATTTCTCTGTGTAGTCCTTGCTGTCTTAGAACTCGTTCTGTAGGCCAGGCTAGCCTTGAACTTAGAAACCTGCCTGCCCCTCTGACAAGTTCTGGGATTAAAGGTAAGTTCTACCACTGCCTAGTTTCAACTATTCTTTAAGATGAACAGAACTTATGTTTTCCACAAATGTGTCCAGGAATCTTAATTCTAAATCCTTCCTTGTGTTCCTTAGCCTTGAAGATAAAAACAAGGAAGCTGTTATGTATGAAAAGCATTTTAAAACATAACGTTGCCTGAACCCTCAAGCTTATCCACATTTGGAGCTTCCGAAGATGTTAGTTTAACATTTAAGACATTTATGCATTTCAGCCCATCCAGTACCATTGCACCTGATGCTCTCTCACCTTGAGCAACTTGTGCACACTAACCTGTGCCTTTAGAAGACTCATTTGCCTTTTCATTTACTTACCTATTGATAAAGATTGGGGCTTACACCCCAGGTTCTACACATGCCAGGTAATCCTTTGCAGTTTTTAAACATAATGAGATTCCTTTTCTCAGGAGAGAATCTTGATTCCCAGGCCGAGTCACTGTCACTGTGACTGTGTTATGTTATGTATCCAATCTGGCATCTTGTAAAGAGACCCTGTCACCTCTTCCCATCTGTCTCCCACTACTCAAACTAATTGTGGAACGCTTGACTCTCTGTTCTAGAAAGGGGTGAAGATTTGCACATACAGTGTTTGTCATGGCTCATGTGTTCTTTTGTGTATCTCCTCTCACTAGAGAGTCGAGTGTTCATATGTTCTCCTCTGGTCTGTACCAGAATATCTCAGCATTCTTTTGGACCCATGCCTGACAGTTAGCGCATGACTGGGTGTAGAATGAATGGCTTGGAAATATGGAGAATCTTTGTGGCTCATCCATATCTGAGTCTGAGTCATGGATACACTTGCCTACTATTTGAGCATTCAGACAAGAGAAGAAATACATTCTTGGCAAACAGTGTTTCTCCCTGAAATAAAACCAAGAAATCAGGGAAATATGTATTTTCATGGCTCTGGAGATACTTTTCATATAGCTTCACTATAACGTACGTGGTTCTATTCCTGTTTGCAAAGGGTAACGATTAGGACAAACTAAGCACACAGTCTCTTCTACCAATTTTCTCCTGAAGTTCTTACATATATATAGCCCCACTATGAGCTACAGATACTACTTTTTCTGTTTAAATTGTGCCTAAGCTGTCATAAATGGACCAAGTGTGTCTGGAATAATTGTATCCAAACATTTCATTTGATAGGTTTCTGAATTTAGGTCACAATAGCAACACTGTCACCAAGACAACAGAGGCCTGCCCAGTGAACCTCATAGATGGGGAAACAACTTTCCCAGATGATCCAAATTCAGAAAGCACTTGATGGAAGGCTTCAGCCAGAAGAGAAGAATCTGACAAGTCACGTGAAATGATTGGTAACACAATCACTATAGATACCCTGGCACAAAAATRTGAATGTCTCAGTGGAATTCTGAAAATAATGAGGGTACTTGTAACCCCAGAATACGAATCAGCCATAGACGCAAAAGAATGGAAGGCTTCAAAATAAAATGTTTGAAGCACAATTATATACAGGAAGTTGCAGGAAGTTGAGTAGACAGAAGAGGGTGCTGATAAAGCAGGAAACCACAGAACATACTTAGACTCAGATGGAGCTCTACCTAGATACTAAAGAGTATGCATGTCTGCATGTATAAACATATCACTCCCATTTAATTCCCTATAGTTTTGCAAGGAAATGGTATCATTAAATGTATGGGATGATGAGGTAGAAAAAAAAAACATATGAAACCTGACAAAGTTGAAGAGAAAAATTTTGAACTCAATCTTACAAACTTACCTCCCACCAACAGTTTGTTTTCTGTGGTTTGCCCGTTTTTCATTATAGTAGGTTTTATTCCCCCACACATTAATGTTTATTGCAGTGCTGGTCRCAGTAATAGTTAAGTTTGGGACAAATGTGGTGTCCAACAACAGATTGATCAACAAGTCCCAGAGCCTCTACATACCTAAGATAACGCTTACACATCTCAAGACCTGTGTTCAGGGATGAAAGGTCAGGTTTCTAGATAATATCCAGTAATTTATACCTTGTCATTAAAGTTCATTTACTACTGCCTTTCTTTTGTTTTCTTTTTACCTTTTTATTGGTTATTTTCTTTATTTACATTTCAAATTTTATCTCCCTTCCTGGTTTCCTCTCCTCAAAWCCCTATCCCACCCCCATCCCCCTGCTCTGTGAGGGTGCTCATGATGAGTTTATGATAATGTCGATTAAAATAGATTTTTTAAAGCTTGCTTCCTCAATTATTTGAACCTATAGGGGTGGTTATTGTTATAAGTACAGTTTGGTGTAAAACAAATGGTATATAAAAATGCTTTATCTCATTTAATATGTGTGTTTGATCTATTAGGAGGATTGTTATAAAATAAAATGTTCATTTCAGGTTTTTTTTTTAAAAAAAGATAATGAAAGTAACTGAACTTTTAATGTGTTTGAATTTGTAGATACTGTGGTACTATTAAAAGCCATTCATGTTTTTAATATGAAAAAATATTTTTAATTATGTTTTTTTTTCTTGGTAAAGAAAGCAGAAGAGATCTCTGAAGATGGAAGTTTTATCAGCATGTGATAATTTTAAACAAAGCTAGTAGGATGCAACAGGCATAATGCCGTTAGCCAAACTAGCTTATTGATGGGTTTTTTAAATGGGAGAGAAAAGGAAAAATAAATTAGTGGAGAGAAATGAGTGCTGAAGTTTGGATTTCATTGAAATTGTAACAAACTGTGCAAACTTTCTCTTACATTGACCTGCATTTTAATTCAAGGTGTCCATTGACAACTTTAAACCCATTCACAAACACTTGGCATTTACATCTTATTTGGGTCAGTCTTTTTCAAGCGCTCCTGATGGTTTTAGATTTTAGATTCCTCCATGAATATTCAGACTTTTAAAAATTCAAACTTGACTCAGAAAAAGTCTGAGCTTTCTCATTTGCAGTAAAACATCTATTCTACCTCTAGGTAGCTAAGAGCACTAAAACATTAGGTTTGTCTGTTGTTGTTGTGGGTATTTTTGGTCATTTTAAAAATGTGACCTTGATTAAGATTATAAGAAGAAACTTACAGTTTCCCTAGTGTATTTCATTACAATAATTAGCTTCTTGGATATCTAAATAAATGCTTCTTCTATAAAAGGAAAAACATCTCATTTGTTTTAAAATTTAAAAATATATATCATAACTTTCTTCTATTTTAAGGTTTTTTTTTCTTGTATAATAACTTCATTTACTCATATTTCATCAGATATAATTTGAATTTTCTGCTAATGTCTGCCTTCCTTGAAGATGTCTTAAGTACTCACAGGTCTGAAGAGGACTGATAGTTTGAAAAGGAGAGTTTGATGTGGCTGGTCTGTAGAAGAGTAGACAGTTGTTAACATCACTGGATCTACCTGAGCTCAGGGGACCCCGATTCTAAACATTCCAATGCTCCTTCCATAGCCAAGGGGGGAGGGTTGTACTTACTACCTCATTACTTGCTGCAATCTGTTGGTTAAATTTTAGATAATGTTAAAACCATCAAAAGGTGACCAGGTTTAAGAAGCTAGCGCTTATGAGGATATTTTTAGAATCACCATATCCCATTCATCCAGAGCATACTGGCTCATCTTCATGAATTCTTTTGGGAAACTCGACATTGCCATTGTAGCCTTTACCAAGGTGGGAAGTCTTAAATATATTAGGAGTTTACATTTGTGCATACAACAAGATTAAACTGNCAGTAATAGTTAAGTTTGGGACAAATGTGGTGTCCAACAACAGATTGATCAACAAGTCCCAGAGCCTCTACATACCTAAGATAACGCTTACACATCTCAAGACCTGTGTTCAGGGATGAAAGGTCAGGTTTCTAGATAATATCCAGTAATTTATACCTTGTCATTAAAGTTCATTTACTACTGCCTTTCTTTTGTTTTCTTTTTACCTTTTTATTGGTTATTTTCTTTATTTACATTTCAAATTTTATCTCCCTTCCTGGTTTCCTCTCCTCAAAWCCCTATCCCACCCCCATCCCCCTGCTCTGTGAGGGTGCTCATGATGAGTTTATGATAATGTCGATTAAAATAGATTTTTTAAAGCTTGCTTCCTCAATTATTTGAACCTATAGGGGTGGTTATTGTTATAAGTACAGTTTGGTGTAAAACAAATGGTATATAAAAATGCTTTATCTCATTTAATATGTGTGTTTGATCTATTAGGAGGATTGTTATAAAATAAAATGTTCATTTCAGGTTTTTTTTTTAAAAAAAGATAATGAAAGTAACTGAACTTTTAATGTGTTTGAATTTGTAGATACTGTGGTACTATTAAAAGCCATTCATGTTTTTAATATGAAAAAATATTTTTAATTATGTTTTTTTTTCTTGGTAAAGAAAGCAGAAGAGATCTCTGAAGATGGAAGTTTTATCAGCATGTGATAATTTTAAACAAAGCTAGTAGGATGCAACAGGCATAATGCCGTTAGCCAAACTAGCTTATTGATGGGTTTTTTAAATGGGAGAGAAAAGGAAAAATAAATTAGTGGAGAGAAATGAGTGCTGAAGTTTGGATTTCATTGAAATTGTAACAAACTGTGCAAACTTTCTCTTACATTGACCTGCATTTTAATTCAAGGTGTCCATTGACAACTTTAAACCCATTCACAAACACTTGGCATTTACATCTTATTTGGGTCAGTCTTTTTCAAGCGCTCCTGATGGTTTTAGATTTTAGATTCCTCCATGAATATTCAGACTTTTAAAAATTCAAACTTGACTCAGAAAAAGTCTGAGCTTTCTCATTTGCAGTAAAACATCTATTCTACCTCTAGGTAGCTAAGAGCACTAAAACATTAGGTTTGTCTGTTGTTGTTGTGGGTATTTTTGGTCATTTTAAAAATGTGACCTTGATTAAGATTATAAGAAGAAACTTACAGTTTCCCTAGTGTATTTCATTACAATAATTAGCTTCTTGGATATCTAAATAAATGCTTCTTCTATAAAAGGAAAAACATCTCATTTGTTTTAAAATTTAAAAATATATATCATAACTTTCTTCTATTTTAAGGTTTTTTTTTCTTGTATAATAACTTCATTTACTCATATTTCATCAGATATAATTTGAATTTTCTGCTAATGTCTGCCTTCCTTGAAGATGTCTTAAGTACTCACAGGTCTGAAGAGGACTGATAGTTTGAAAAGGAGAGTTTGATGTGGCTGGTCTGTAGAAGAGTAGACAGTTGTTAACATCACTGGATCTACCTGAGCTCAGGGGACCCCGATTCTAAACATTCCAATGCTCCTTCCATAGCCAAGGGGGGAGGGTTGTACTTACTACCTCATTACTTGCTGCAATCTGTTGGTTAAATTTTAGATAATGTTAAAACCATCAAAAGGTGACCAGGTTTAAGAAGCTAGCGCTTATGAGGATATTTTTAGAATCACCATATCCCATTCATCCAGAGCATACTGGCTCATCTTCATGAATTCTTTTGGGAAACTCGACATTGCCATTGTAGCCTTTACCAAGGTGGGAAGTCTTAAATATATTAGGAGTTTACATTTGTGCATACAACAAGATTAAACTGKATTTTGGTGATGTAATACCAATATATTTCTGCATACAGACCTCTCTACAAAATATTAATTTCCAACCTCAGCCCTCTACAACACCCACATCATGAAACTCAATGCTTCATGCTGGCTTAAGTTTCCTTCCAAGCACAGAGGAAATAAACCACTAACATGGACTACCAGGTTGGAGGATCGCTAGCTGTCATAGCATCAATCAATTAACTCATCTCTTGAATCCTTACTTTTYATGTAAAAGAGAATAAGCAATAACTTTCTTTTAGAGTTGTTATGTATATTAAAGAGCAAGTACATCAAATGGCATGGGTGCAATATATTGCAACCATTTCTACAGCATGGATTTCTTCCCCAGGATCATTTGGTAAAGGAGCAAAGTGAATTAGCTTGCATTTCAACTTGATTCTCTATCTTCCATAATTCTTGCATTTTACTAACCTGTCCTCAGCTGTTACTATGTCATATAAGTATGAATTATGGTCTACACTGCACATGCATAAGTGGCTAATATCACATGGCTCTCCCTGGAGGGCCTATATTTTGATTTAAATATTTATTCTGGCTGTAGCATATAAAATTTATACATGAAATATGATCAAACATCTAAGCAGTGAGTTCATCTACACCCTGCAATGTTGATCTGGTTATATCATGAAGAGCGTAAAGAGGGTATCTGAGCTGAAATACAGATACTCCCATTTAGTTCCAAACTGTGCACAACATTGATAACATTTACAACTCTAATAAGGCAGATTCATGTGTATCACACGGAGGCAACAGTTCAAAAGCTCTCTGGGTCACAGATGTAAGGGCAGCAAATAACTCACTAGTGAATATAGTTTCAATAATTAATATATGAACTACTTTATCAGTGTAGAATCAGTAAACAAGATTCTAAGTAATATGAATTACTAAGTAGGATGATTTCTCCTACAATTTGAGCATAGTGACTGTGATTGTCGAGAAAATTATGAATAGTAAAAAAAATAATTCATGAACAGAGAAGAGAGAGTAACTCATACCACACAAGAATATAAAGCGTAATCTTCATGCATGACATATATTTGCGAACACAGTAAGAACACAAAAGAAAGAGGCTGAGAACATAGCTCAATCCTAAGGGGCTGGTCTAGTGTACAAAAGACCCTACATTCAGATTTCAGCAATCCAAATAAGAAAAGACTCAAGATAGGACTGGCTATATTTGGTAAAAATGGACAGCACAATTTTAGAGAAGGGAATCCAGACATGAGCCCACACAGACAGAACAAAGGCRTCAGTGTAAACCTAGATCTGCAAATATCTCAGGGGCCTGCTGCAAGAACACCTGCGCTACCTCCCTCCAAGGGCCAGGGTTGGCTTCAGTCATTTTCTGGATCCGACATCAACTGGAAAACAAAGCATTAGCTTTATGACATGGAAAAAAATCAGAAAATGTGCTAGGAAGAATGTTTAATGATGAGGAATGAGAAAACAACAGCAAATAGAAGCATCTATCATCAATGTGGCCTCAAGTGTGCTTTTTAAGACATACACTATAATCGACCAGAGTCATATGACTAATTTTATCTCACCTTGACAGTAGCTATCATTATCAGAGAGGAGGGAGGCACAAATGAGACAATGCCTCCATAAGATCAGACTGTAGGTAAGCTTATGAAGCATTTTATTATTTTATTTAATTAGCAATTGATAGGCCTGGGCCATTGTAGATAGTTCCATCCCTGAGATGGTGGTCCTGGGTTTTGTAAGAAAATAGTCTGAACAAGTAAGTCATGAAGAGCAAGCCAGTAAGCAGCACCCATCTAAGGTCTCCGTGTCAACTCCTGCCTCCAGGTTCCGGCCTTGTTTGTGTTCCTGCCCTCACTGCTTTTAAGGATGGTTTTTAACAATGAGCTTCCTTCCCAAGCTGCTTGACCATGGTATTTCATCACAGCAATGAAGACAGTTTCCTATTCTGAGTCTGTTGATTATGTGAGCATTATCCATGGATAAACCTAGACATTTGCTAGGACATGTGAATGAAACATGTCACATGTCACATGACATGTTTCTACTTTTTTTGGGGGGGAGGGATTTGGTTTTTTCGAGACAGGGTTTCTTTGTATAGCCCTGGCTGTCCTGTAACTCAYTCTGTAGACCAGGCTGGCCTCGAACTCAGCAATCCACCTGCCTCTGCCTCCCAGAGTGCTGGGATTACAGGCGTGCRCCACCACCGCCCGGCGACATGTTTCTACTTTTTTTTTTTTTTTTTTTTTTTGGATTTGGTTTTTTCGAGACAGGGTTTCTTTGTATAGCCCTGGCTGTCCTGTAACTCACTCTGTAGACCAGGCTGGCCTCGAACTCAGCAATCCACCTGCCTCTGCCTCCCAGAGTGCTGGGATTACAGGCGTGCGCCACCACCGCCCGGCGACATGTTTCTACTTAATGAAAAGAACATTCCAGTAGTGATTTTGTATATTTGCACCCAACCAATGGACAGAAGCTGCTGACCCCTTTGGTTGAGTTAGGAAAAAGCTGGAAGAAGCTGAGGAGGGTGACCCTATAGGAGGACCAGCAATCTCAATTAACCTGGACTCCCAAGATCTCTCAGACACTGGACCACCAACCAGGCACCATACACCAGCCAATATAAGGCCCCCAACACATATACAGCAGAGGACTGTCGGGTTTGGATTCAGTGAGAGAAGATGCACCTAACTYTCAGGACACCTGAGGCCCCTGTGAGTTTAKAGGTTAGGTGGGGTTGGGGTGGGGGTGGGAGTGTGGACATCCTCATGTAGAGAGGGGGTGKGGAGGARGTATGGGATGTGGAACAGGTAGACGTGGGGGGTGGGGATAAAATCTGGAGTGCAAAAAAAATAAAATTAATTAATGAATTAAAAAGAAAAAGGAACTGAAGATCAGGGGAAGGAAATTGGAAAGTCCCTAGGTAAGAGAATGCAGTGCAGTAGAAGAGGAAGGCAGGTACCGTCCTGCATGGATGCAGAGTGGCCAGCCAACACCATACTATGAAGAAGTCTGATTATGGTTTTGTTCTTTTATGTTTTGCTTTTATCTTTGCTTCCTACTTCCCTCTTCCCTCCAGAGAAATACTTTCTGTAAAACTTGTG
>BDUI01002259.1:8081-18195 GCA_002335545.1 Apodemus speciosus | reverse complement strand
ATCCATGAAGTTTCTGTATTTAATTTAAACACTATAATGTTCATGGAGCATTCTAAATAAGATGACCTGTGCATTCTTTGTATTCATATGACTTAGCTTGTAGACTAGTGGGAGAATGGGCTGTACAGGGAAAAAAACCTTAGCTCTGATATAAATACACGATTTGACTTTACAGAATTTATTATTCTAAAATCCTTGTGTATCCATTTATTTGAGACAATATAGCATTGTTTGCTGAAAAACTCATTTTCAAGGAGTAAWAATAAGAGCGACAACTTCTCTTTAAGCAATAGTACCTTCCTTCTTCATACAGTCTCATACTGGGGAAAGCCCAGGAGCAGGGTGAGAAGAAACAGCAGATGCCTGCTTGAGAAACAGGAGAGCTACCAAGAAGAGGCTTGTAGAAGCTCTTTCTACACTCCCCAGTGGTCCACTCATGCGTCTGAGCCAATTTCAACCCAGAGAATTGTAATTGTTATTATATTGAAGTCATTTCAAATAATTTTATTATCAGATTAGACTTTATTCCAACCACCTGCCCTTTATCATGGAACAAATAGTCTCAAGGTTGTCTGGGCTTTTTCATAAATAAAAGGCAATTATTAAATGACTAATTTTAATGATGATAAAGACAGTCACCTTGTACCATAGAGCGGTTTGTTGAAACATGTGGTATGCATTAACTCAGATTCTCCTCACACCAAAAATGTCACATAGACCATATTGATCTTATTTTATGAAAATGAAGAAGCTTATTCTGACAACTTATTTTCCAAAGATTAGAAAAGTGCAATTTTTAGGAAAAAATAAAGATAGATTTTTAAAGCCTATCCATTAAACCCTCCTTTTTTATGTTCAATAAAATACCCATTGAGATCATAAAAGCATTCATGTACCTGTTTCAGAAATGATTCAGGCCTAAAACATTACCAAATTATATAATTTATTCTCTGACAAATCTGCCATCTTATGAGCCCTACAAAAATTTCCCTTTGATATCCCTGTGTTTGTACATTAAAGCTGAAAGTCTCTGCAATGTAATTTTGTGACATGTCAACTATAGTACACTGCAGATAGCCCTTGGTCAGTCCATTTCTTTTGTTAGCTAAGTATTTCTAATTACTCTGCAGACTGGCCATGAAGTCAGACAGATAAATGATTCTGAGAGGGGTGAACGCACACCTGCACAGATCAACCCAACTGTCGCCATATGGTGATAAGCCTTGAAAATACAGAAGAGAGAGTCTTGTGATTTGAGCAGAATGAAAAAAAATAATATTTGTCTAATAATCTTTGATTTTTCTGAAAGACAATTTTTACTTGTTGTCTGTATCTGTTCTGATTTGAAATTTTGCAATTAAAAGCACACTCACGTTGCTAACAAACTACACTGATAAATAGTCCAAAAATATATAATAATGTAATTCTATATTCTTGACATTCAAAAGACCATATTTGAAATCTGAGTTTCAAGTTCAAATTAAAACTACCAAGTCACTCAATATTTTATAGAAAGTTGTAATTAATAATTTATATTTAGTAAGTATGGCTATAGAGTGCTGAGATTTTTAGTCAATATGGGGTTTTAAAATGTGTTATCACCCTCCTATAGACAATTAAAATTATTTCATAGTATTCTTACTATATAAAAATACTTAAATAAACAAGACATATTAATATAAAATATGGTGATTGGGTTAACTAAATGGTTATAATATAAATATGATATAAATTTTTGTTATATTTAACAAAAAATTAACAACTATAATTGTCAGATAAATTATTGTAAGACAAGAGGCACTAATTTAAACTTCATAGGATTTATCGAGATTTTTAACTTGGATATTAAGATGTATTTATAAATATCTATAGGACAGAAGTTTATATTTGGGGTGTTATAACCAAAGAAAGAGTTAGGGGCTAGGGACATAGTTTAGTCAATAAGGTGCTTGCAAAACAAGCAAAAGATCTAAGTCCTTGGAACTCACATATAAAAGCAAGGTGCGAAAGAATGCTCTTGAAATCCAAGCTATGAAGAGACAGAAACAGAAGGATTCCTGATCCTTATTAGCTAGCTTGCCAGCCAGGCTAGTGACAGAGTCAAGGGCAGTAAGAAGAAAGGAAGAAGTGCATAAAGAAGAAAAGATAGGAAAGATGGGTGACAGATGACAACTCAAGGATGACTGTGACATATTCCTCTCACCTCCATAAGCACATGCATACTCACGTATGCTTGAACATTCAAGCATACCTGAACAAGCGCTCACGTGTGCGCACACACACGCACATGCACACACACACAATCATATGTACAAAGAAAACACGGTAGATGAAATGTCATCTTATGGAACAAAAGAGAGGCTAACCTGTTAACAGAAACATCACCATAAAAACAGCGAGAATAAATCAAATAAAAGTAAAGTTTGCACAGCAAGAGAAATATTAAGGTAGGGTCAATAAATATGTATGCATTCAGAAAGCAATGTATTGACTGACAAAAAAATACCGAGGTAGAAATACTTATAGACCAACATTACATAGACAAACGTGCTCCAGTGGTCCGTACAAGAGTGATTTGGGTACCACTTAAAGGAGCTAAAAACTGCAGGGAATCTTTTAAAGGACCAAGGGAGYTCTCCGGTAGATCACAGAGACCCAAACTGCACCCAGGTCTCCATTCTCTTTTGATACACAAAACAGTAATTGCCCTTAGTGTTAAGATGATTTCCAATTATTTCCTTTAGTCTACAGCTTAACCCTTCTCCACAAATTTTGTTACTCTAACAACAGGAAATCACTAATTCCAGATAGCCAAAACAAAAGCAACAACAAAACCCTCCATCACTACCAGCACCACCACCATCATCAAAGACAACTCCAAAACCCCCAAACCTCAGAGTAAGGCATTTCTAAAAAGTGAGGTTCACAGCCTGTGGTAGGAGCCATGTGGCCAAAGGCAGAAAAGACTGCGATTATTAGCTTCAGATTAACACTCTCGCAAGGATCTGTTCACAAATAAGAGAAACTGGTGGAACGTGCATAATCAATTTAGCTCTCAGCATCTCGGTTTTACTAAAGTGCCATGGTTATTGTTATGTATGCCATATGCTATCCCTAATTACACCACAAACCTGAATTTGATTTGAAACAAAAGGCTGAAATGTAAAAAGAAAAAAAATCTGCTGAAGTAAAGCATAACCTTTCCCTGTTTGGGTACAAGTCGTTCTTAGTCATCTACAAACAAGCGTTGCTGGCAGCATTTGAATGTCAAAGATGCACATAAGCACATATAATAATAAATGATCAAAATCTCTAACTACCCAAAATGAATTTATTAAAAAGATTCTCTTCAACAATAAAGCCAGTAATATTTATAGAAAAGATTTTGAAAACACCGTAACCTTCATTGCAATTTAAGAATGGCATGYAGCATCTGCAGAGCTTAATGTTCTTAACTGATCAATTGTGACTGTTCCTAGSTCAGTCAGCTTTCAATCACAGTGTTTAAAAGAGACAGCTGAGAGAAGGAAAAATAGACTTGAGATCRTTCATTCAGAGCTATTGCTTCAAGGTCAGGTTGCTCCCTTGTGTCTCAGRAGTGATGAGGCCAAACATCACGATGGGGAGCTTACGGCAGAGCAAGTGTTTACCTTCTTAGAGACRCAGGTGTGTGTCCACATGCCTCTGCCCAAYCCCCACCATAACCTCAAAAACATCATCCATTTGGCTAGACTTGCTGGCCAGCAGGTCCACAGGATCCTCCTCTCTCTGTGCCCCAGAGCTGAAATTTTCAAGTACATGCAATTCTACCCAGCTTTTCATGTTGCTGCTAGGGATTTAACTTGGGTCGGTGTGATTATGTAGTAGACACTTTCCCTACTGAGTCAGATTTACAGGACAGAGAGTATTTCTTATTCAAACAACTTAAAAAAACATACAACAAATTTTATTTAGCTGGTTTCAACATATAAAGAGATCACTTACTAAATATTTTTGTTCATGTTTTCCCTTATGACCAATACCTCCAATTCCTTGTGTCCCCTCCTATGATCTACCTCCTGCTGCATTTCTATTCTCCCTTCACAAGGGTCCTTTTCACTTCTCCTAACTACACTCCCACATCCTTTCTCTTGACTTCTGAAAAATGAAGGGCAATCTTAGGAAGAAAAAAATATGGATTTCCAGAGATTCTGACAAGGGAGGAATAAAGGGTGCTAGAGGCAAATTCGCATTTGCATTCTAGTGTTAGAAGAAAAGCTATTAAAATTCAAAAAGTGGTTTTTAAATGAATTTGAAATAGCAGCTATTGAAATGCCTGTGGTGTAGATCAAGACCAAAACTGCTAATGTAGCTGTGCCCTTTGCCTTCTCATTCACAGTCACCCCAAATCGCCGCCTCTTTATTTATGAGAGGATTTTTATCTCTGTTGAACTTAGATAAGTTGCAAAGTGATGTTTCACACATAAATTAAGCTCCTGCCCAACTTCCTGCTTCATAAAATTTTAGTGTACTTTGGAAGTCAATAAATTTATTAATAAAATTTTTGCCCTAAGTCATTATTTTTAGAACTTTTAATTCCTACTTTCTAAGAATATTTATCCTGGAGTTATCTTTAGTTTCCACAGTATAATATTTCAAGGCCAGCACAATGAGAATCTTCTAAGATATAGTAATATTCAAACTATAGCTTTCCAGTGAAAAATCTACCAGTAGAAGAGCCCATTCCAATTCTATTTCCTTAGGCAGGATATCTCCAGAGGCAGTTTTTTACACTCATGAAATGTTAGTGGCAATTACATTTATCCTATGAAAGAGGAAAAATCGTGGGTTGTCATCATGTAATAAGCAATTGTACACATATAAGTTTCATAGGTTTTGAAGTCCTGTGTATGAAAGAGTGAATGAGAATGTCTATGAAAATGAAGAGAGACTTCAACAATTATTTCTAAGATGGGGCATAACACAAGACTGAGAACCCAAGTCAAACTCATATTGTAGAGGCTCTGGCATTCGCTTTGTTGTTTTCGTTGAATGCCCAGATTCAAACAAAACAAAACAAAGTATAGATGCTGGCAAGGAAACATGCATGGAGAAGCTTAAGGTCAGGGCAGCTTCATGGATTTTTAGAAAGCAGAGCTAACTTCCATTCCATCTTCAGTTAAGAGTTGGCATACTGTGAGTGTTTTTCATAATCAGCATTTGCAGACATTGTCAACTCTAAATGTTTTCCTTTCAACTAAGATTCAGTCCTCATTTTAGAAAGTATGATTTCCTTATCAGGGAAGAGGTGCCATTTGGGGCTATAAAATACAAACTGTTTCCTGGCATTTTGAAATTGAAAAAATAAGAAAAAGAAAATATTAACTCAAAGAGAGAAAAAAAAAAACACTCCAAGCAGGTCACGCTATTSATAGGAGAAAAGAAATAAGGTCTTGAGTTATATATGCAGGATCTGAAAGATAAAGATAGTGTCCATTGTCCTCATTCTGTGACGATGCAGAAACTTGGCAAGGAAATGTCTTTCCTAAGTGGAAAACCAAATAAATACAGACACATGAAGAGACCTCCTTGGACTAAGTTCACARTGCTATTTGAAGAGTAAAAGAAGATAAGGAAAACTCTGTAGCAGAGATGGGAGGACTAAAGGGTAGAAGAAGGAGATGTCTGCATAAAGAACAACTGAGTCGTAACCCCACACTTTTGAATGAACATCTCTGGAAGTTTGGTTTTCATGAAGATAATTCAACAGAGCATAAAGGAAAGAAACGAGGTTAAAATAGCTACATCCAATTCTAAGAATCTGAACCTATTGTAGTAGGTAGGGCATACTTGACTCATGAGTATTTTCTACAAAGGCATGACCTTGGAGGGGACTGTATGTGTACATTCTACAAGTAGGACAGTACATTGATATCATTTCCAACTTGTCGCAGAAGGGCCCCATAACAGCATGAAAGAAGGGTCTCCTTGACTAGCAATGTTAGAAAAACGGTACATCATGTTCAAAAGCAGGTGCTTCTTAACCCTGAGCCAAACAGACACGATCTGGAAAGGAGACCAGTAAACTCAAAGGATGACTCTAGTCCTCAAGAAATACCAAGGTCAACATGAAAAGTACTGAATCCACTCGCTCAAAAGCAAACGGTCCAGCAGAGGTGTTCTTTAATGCAATTTCAGCTACTCAAATTCTGAACCATGAGGAAACTATATTCCAGGAATGCATAGGCTACAAAGCAAATGCCACAGTTTTATCAGATTATCCTTGTGTTGTAAAGGAAGAGGCAGCTGAAACGAGGGCCATGGAAAACACAATGTAAACAAAATCYGACTGTGTTGTGTTCTATGCAGAAAGATCCATTTATTTCGTTCTTAAAAAGAAACATTTTATTGATATCATTGCTATAAAGAGAAAATTGCTTTTGCATAAGTAATTTTATAGAAATAATGTCTTATGGTTTAACATTTAGTGTAAGGAGGTGTGCTCTTGATGGAAATTATATTCCTTCTAGGGAAATAAAAAATTAAGTCTCTCCTAACATTTGTAACTCTGAACTATCTACACATTAAACTACAGAGACATCTCTACATTTCTCATGAAACACACACACACACACACACCCACACACACACACACACAGTTTTACATGCTGAAAGGCTATAAAGTCAGGGAAATCCCAGGAAAGTCCCTGATTCCACCGAGAAATTCATCAGAAGAAGAGCTAGCAGTGACTATTCAAGTAACGATTGTTACCTAAAATTATTTTATAAAAACCGATGGATTTTTTTTGTAAGACGGGAAAACAACATGCAATATAAACATCCTAAGTTTTGCAGAGTTCATTTAAAATGGTGTTACTGAGACTTAGACACATTTCCCCCCTTCTAAGACATATTAGAATATGATTAGTATGCAGTCCTCTGTCTCAACTGGAAGGCGTTCTGGAGAGAAATCAGTGCGACCAATGGAAATGTTATTTGCTATTAACTAGCTGAAACACCAGCAGGTCTAAGGTACCTGTATCTCATTTTGGATTTAATTATGGCAATAACATCTCATTTTCTTCAAGGTATTACAATTATCTCCTGTTTAAAATTGAACGGTATTTTAGAATGAATGCGGTTAATGAAGCAAGCGGTTCAAAATGTCCAGAACAGCGAGCTTTGAAGTAGATCAACCTACATTTTAAACAAATGTGTTTATGCATGCAAACTGTACTTCCTTTCATCAGAACTTATCCGCGTGCCAATGAACATAGCACAGGGACTTTGTTTTTTATGATTTCAGTATTATTAAAGGTTTCTATTAATGGCAGCAAGTACAGATTGAAATAGGCATTGATGCTAATCAACCTCCCTTTAAAAATAATCACATTTCCAGAACTATGCACTAAGTGTGTTACAGGCACCTGCTCTTGTTGTCTATCCTTAAAGTAATTCCAAATATTCCTTATCTACTGGTTGCAGGCGTTCGGAGCTGGAATCTTGTAAGGACTCTTAATAAGATGCACTTTCAGTCTTGGTTTCTGGAACTCTAACAGTGTGGCATACTCCAAACATCTGTGAATTTTACAGTTTTTATTTGTCCACAAGTTGAGCCCTTTATTAATATCCCCAAATGAAACCATTTCCCCAGACCACAGGGCACAGGAACAGTCTCAGATATGAAGACTATGCGTAGAAGTCACGGAGCCTATGGCCCACAAGAAAGCAATCAGGCACTGTGAAACATTTTAACTTCTGATAAAAATGAAAGGGATGAAAATGAGAGAGCTCCGAGGTGCTGTATTCCTCTCGGTAATGATATAGTTGTCACAAAATAATGTTTTATTGTTAATGGAGAAAGGAGCCTTATAGTCAGACTTGTCTACGAAAGGTTTAGTTATTCTTGGTCAAGTGCACGAAGAAGAGCTTCTTACAGGAATACCTCACCAATCCCAAGTGTAGAACTACCCATAGTGCCTCAGGGAAACCAGAGCATTCTGGGATTTTTTTTTCATTTTATTTTCTATATTCTTTGTTTACATTCCGAATGCTTTCCCCTTTCCCGGTTCCCCCTTCACCATAAGTCCTCTTCCCTCCACCCATTCCCCAATCACCCCCTCCCATTTCTCTGTTTTTAAGTCTTGTTTTCACCCTGTTCGATGTTCAAGGCTGTTGAGGCTCCTGTCTGCTTCCCCGTCGTCCTCATTTGCTGTCATGGGATCTTTCCCTGTGAGATGCTCTGGTCTCACTAAATCTCCCCTAAATGACTTTGCCTACTCTTCTTCTGTATACTATTTTTGAACCTTAGGACTCTGGCTATTGAATGTGCTCAATGAAAACAATTAGACATGAAAATGTGCTCATTTTTCCCTCTGAGCATTGCTTTCATACTATAATAGCGTATGTATTTGAAATCTCTTCTGATTACACAGACACATGTGAGGTCTGAGCCGAGACCTGTCTGGAGAGTTATCAATCCCTGATCTCTGAHGGCCCTGACACTACTCTGAATAGAAAATTATGCACTACAATGTTGCGAGCGCATGGGTCCTGGAGCTCACACATAAGTACTAGGGAATCCAGGAATGTTGAACATTTGTCATTGTCTCATCAAAGGAAGACATGTATAGCCTGCAATGTGACCAAAAGGCTGGGAATGGCAGTAGTTAATATCCTGAGTGACCTCTATACTTTCTGTATGGCCAGACAACATCATATCCTTCCCCAGACCCTTAAGATAACACATGTAGCCTATCTACAGAATCTATCTTCATGGGTGAAGAGATACATRCTTTCAAATGAGTTTCAATGWAATTATGCCTTATTRTGTACACTGGATGGTGTTACACTAAGAGACTACTGTACTTAAAAAATACCTAAAACAAACTGCCGGGTGTCAGACTCTAGAAGTTTGAACCAACATAGGCTACTGAGTGACTTTGAACCAGATTTCTTCTTGCCTCTCCTGAATCATTATTCTACCAATCCTGGTATTTGCAAGGATCCTTGTACTACAACTAAGCATTTATTATTTATTTTGTCTATAATGCATTGATGAGTTTGAATTGATTGCTAACAAAGATTATTTATCAAGAATTTAGATGTGTAGGCATTCAATGGCCCTCAGATATGTAAAATATTATATTTTAATACTACCACATCTTACTACATTGGATAACCGAACATGTTCAGTGAGTATAGTACAAACATGAAATTGTACTCATTTGCTTTCCCCTGAGCATCACTTCTATGCTAATGTATTATATATCTTTGACATCGCTTCTGAATACACAGATACCTAAATGCTTGCATATTGCTATGTATAAAACATTTACTTCAATGATTTGTAGACATTGCAAATACAGATGTGATCCTTGGAAGGAGCATTTCTCCTGAGCATGTCAATTCCAGAATATATCATTTCAACTCTTATTTCAGTTTCGTTTTAGCCCTTGTTTTGATTCAAAACAAAGACAGCAACTTTAAGACAGTTTTTGATATATTTTGATTTGGTTTGTTTTGGTTTGGTTGTCTGGTTTGGTGTTTTGTCACTAACATAGTCATAGTCAGAAAATCCTCCCATCAAAACAATTTTAGAAATGAAATCATCTGTCCATGCACCATTCAGAATTGACACCAGCTCTACAATGGGGCCTTTTAGCCCTGCTGTATAATTCTTGAATSCAATCTGTAACTGCTACTTCAAATACCAGCTCGGTTATTCTATCCACATTAACCCATGAATGTTTCCCTGTTTGAAATGGTGACCCAGGTTCCTAAGAGTGAACAGTAGCTGGGCAAGCAGAGAGAAGCACAAAAAGATAACCAACTAAATGATCCAAGAGACAACAGATACAACACTCCAAAACCAGTGTTCTTGTGCATCAACTCTTCTTAAGAACTGTCACCTTAAAATATTTCCAGTACTTCCATAAATCTTTGATTATAATCAGTGCATGTGAAGACTATTAGAAAAATATTATACAAATAATTACCCTTGGATCTACTTAAGTTTGTGACACAGATTAATAGCTGACTGTATTTTAGTGGCTTTCAAAGACCATTTTTGTATTCAAATGTGAGACAAAATTATCCTTCTCAAGGTAAATTTTTATTTTATTTTATTTTATTT
>BDUI01002258.1:77881-92727 GCA_002335545.1 Apodemus speciosus | reverse complement strand
TCTTATCTCCTCATCAAGTTTAATTATTTTAAATTCCAAACCTTAGCTATACTGAAATTTACTACTTGTTCACTCTTTAAATTATACCTATTGGTGTAGAGGCTTGAGAAACCTCAATCCTAGACAAAACCAAACTAACAACAACAAAAAACCAAAGTGAAATAATTGAGATCAAATGCTAACTGTTTGAGAATTTACAATCCTACAACCACAAATGAATGCCAAAACATCTGTAAACCAGAAAAAAAAAACCTACTGGTCAAAAACATTAAAAAACCACAGGGACTTAGTTTCATTCAAATATGCACTCCACTAAGAGTAAGCGCAATCATATACCCATCATTATATGAAGACAATTAAAATTTAAATCAATATAGATGTGGAGAAATGAGAACCCATTAAGACCTTCAGAGATCCAATAATGGCTTGTTTTTTTTTCTTATTTTCACAGTCTAGTACCATGAATATGACCATATTACCAAGTAAAACAATATAATCATAATGTTAATATGCTGGGGAAAACTAAAGTACTCATTTCTCTATATTCAAATCATTCATGAGTCATTATAACATTTCAAAAAGGGGAATCATGAAATAAGACATATTGGCCTCTAGACATTCAAATATATAGGATTCAAATCAGTTAACTGGAAGAAGGAAGATTATTAAGTTGATAATCAAATCCTTGAAGCTGTGCCACTAATGTAAATATATAAGCAGCCATTATACTTGACTTTCAGAGAACAAAATTCTGATACTTTAAGCCGTCATAGAATTAGCAATGTAGAATGTGTTTCAGAAGATTTGAGCTCTAAAGACAGAGTCTACTTTATTTATAAAAATGTTTACAGGTATATTTTTCCTGTGTCCTAGAACATGCTATGTGTATCCAGAGGCAGTTATAAATTTTTCTAGAGCTAAGCTCCATCACAGGGGAAGAGCTATGAAGCGGCCTCTTTGACATAGTAGCAATTCATAGGTCCAGACTGTGATCACACCAACAATGACGTAGGAGACACAGTTATAAGTGACCATCAAAACTCACTCACTCTCTCACTTCTATTGCTTTAATAACACTATAGCATAAAATATTACTCGTGTTTGTGGTGCTGATGTAGAATATAGGGTGTTTGATAATGTTATTGATACAGTCAGTGTGAATGTATATTGTTTGTATAGTCTACACCAATTCATTGTAACATAACATCCCTTCATGCTTACTTGGTGCTCATGCACTGACTGGTCCTGAACCTACATGTTGGGCGATGTCTTATAAAGATATCATGTCCTGGTTTGGCTCTTCTCAGGACAAGCTATAACCTTCAAACCATGCAAAGGAAAAAAATCAGAGAGCAGACAATGGATCTACAGTGAGATGGGAATTAAAGATTCACATTATTTGTCGTGTATTATTTTTCCTCTGTGCTGAAACATAAACCATCTCATGGTCTGTTAACTCACATTAAATTAAATTTTTCACCTTTTCTTTAAGTACTTGAGTTCAAACGAAAACTCTTGGTATAGTACTAGGCCCTAAGTGAGACAGAGCATAGGAGACCAAGACTCTGYTCTTCAAAGTAAATCAAGTGTGTTATTTATGGACCGTCTCCACACTGTTCAATAGGTTTCTGTAGTTAAAATATATTTTGTATCCCCAAAGTAATATGTAAGTAACTTGTCTATTAATTAAAGTTTCTGAGCACCATGAAGGACGTAGGTAGCTATGTTATCCAAGGTTGTACCTTGGATAACAGTTTCAGAGGAACACAGGATAACTAAAATACTGTTCAAAAATCTGTATTTCTTTGTGACCATACCAGTGTCATCAACACAAGAAACATATAACAGTAGCATTATTAATATTTACTGATTGTTACTTAGAGAAGTAAGTTACTTTTCCTCCTTCCTAACCTATTACATTCATTCAATGCAAAAACCACAATCAGTAGTTGAGCATGGCCAAAGGCTCCATGGTGGCTGCATGTGCTATGCAGTAAGAATACACTGGACGCTGAGGCAACACTGGGGGGGGGTGGCTCTGCAGCAGCGAGCCTGCATCTCATGTGGGCTTTAAGGGAAGAGCCTCAGCATGAGCTCATGGTTCAGGATGGCTGGCAGGTGCATTTCTGTGAGAGGTCACTGGGTAAAGGTGCTGTGTTATGGTGTATTAGATGTACACTAACCAGCTCTGGATGGCACTGTGGTGACACCATGAAGGGTCACTCATTTCCCGTTCTTACTGAAGGCTGCGCCTGTAATTTAATCTTCTGTTTTTTCATAACATAAAACTGACATTAATTCATAGAACTTATATTCGCTATTTAGAGACAGCAGTTGGTTTTACTTTTTGTTCCAGAGCATATATTGTAGCAAATTGGACTGAGTTTCTGAAAACTTCCTTTGTTTCCTTTCCTCCTTTTCCCAGCTAGGACAAGTGGCAGTATTCAACTTAGTTCACCACATTAAACTCCTCCTCCAGGTTCAGGTAATAAATAATTTGTCATTCTAAACAGATAACCCATCCTTCCCAAAAAGTGCCCAGTAAATTAGGAGTTATTGGAGAAAAGTCAGAGAAAGCTGGAGATTCCTCCTCAGGATGACGTTGTCTTGATCGTCTGTCCTATTGACTCAGAGTACATATAGATTTCTACTTCTTACATGTTAAAGACAGGATAGTGTCTGACAAGAAGAAACCAAGGATATGGCCTCAGCTATGATGATAAGGCACCCCAACTGTCTCACCTGCAAAGTCACCCTCTCTCAGTTTGCCTGTAAAAATCATTAATACTAGGATTGCTATGATAACTTAAAATACCTAAAACAAACTCTCTGTTCCATAGTACTTGATCCAGAAGTGGAGATTCTCATTGCCTTGCATGGGGCTCCCTCCTGCAAACACTATCATAAACTGAAAGTACATTTACTTACCCTAATCTATTGAACTTCTGCTAAACACACTGGGGAACATTGGCTGATACTTTTATCTTCACATGGCTGACTGGGAGCTGTGAGTCTGAGGCTGTGTAAGTATCTTCTACATATTGCTAGCCCAGGAAAGGACAAATATTCAGCACTCAAAGTACACTTTCTATTAAACATACACTATTTTCATGCCGTCATCAGGTAAAATCATACATCACATTGTCATGAGCAGAGGACTGTCTGCAGTAGCTATTTAACTAGGGTGGTTGAAACAGATTCTTATCAATTTGTTTTTATTCCAGACAAAAATCATAAAATGTTAGCTGTCAATAAAGTAGTGAAAACAGAAAGGAGAAAAAATTCATGTTGCTGGAATCAAGCAATCTTCCAGGTAAAAAAAATCAGAGATGAATTCATAAAGTAAAGAAATAGAAAAGCTAAAATTAGCACATTTTTATCTCTTGAAGGCTTGCATGTACTCTAGGATAACTGAATGTTGACACATAATGCCCTACCTTCATAATTCAATGCTATATAACAATATGTATTTAAGAATAATATAATACTATTAGTAAAGATAACTGATGGATTATTAAATGGAGACCCCGTTTAAAAAGTCAAAAGGAAAGAAAATATTAAAAATTTGTTTATGGATATATAATAGATAAATGCTGGATATTGCCATCTTCCTTACCTCAACAACCAAATCAAAAATTTTCCAGTGAACAGGAAATTGCCAAGCAAAATGTCAGGACAATTTTGAAGCAAAAGATGAGACCATCTATTCTATCAGATTTCAGGATTCTTTGATGAAGTTATAATAGATACAGAAAAAAATATTCTAATTCAATCAGAAACACACAGGTAAGATGGCAGAGTGGACCAACCAAAGTTGGGCAAACATACCTCTGGACTCTTCACATACAACAGAACTGTTGCAAGACATTGTGAGGCTCATGGTGAAGGATGGTAGGATGATGGGTTCTACATAACAGACATCTTTGTGTTAAGCTACATAGATAGTCAAAATATCAATTTGAATATGGATTAAACAACTATATCCAAAGAACAACATTCAAACGTTTTAGTGAGGAAACTATAGAAAAATATACTTATAGCTTCAGAGTTTTAAATAATAGAGAACACAATTTTTTTAGAGAATAGATTGGTAAAGATGGCATAAGCAAAAAATTTTATATAAAGACATCTTGAAAAGGAAAAAATAACTAATGACAAATTAGGAGGAAATGTTTATAGTACATTTATTCCATCAATAATTAACATTAAAATACATATTAAAAATAATCTTAGCAATCCATTTATTCAATCAATAATAACCATTCAGAATACATATTAATAATAATACTTGCAAGGTATACAAGACAAGATACAGCCCAGCATCAAAGTGGTCAAAATATCTAATAGGGTACTGTCAAGGAAACTGTGGTATCCATAGGACACTTCAATATAGGTTCAGGCAAACTAGTCATTAAAAAACAAAGGAATTCAGCTAAAAAAGAATTACTGCTTTATATGTATAGGGAAGTAAAATTGAAAGTAATGATACGATACCAAGTATTTGTAAAAATGTTGACTAATAAGGTCTTTTGTAAGTTTTATACAAGTGCTGGCTATTCTCAAGAAATTTCCATTTGAAGTGGCATTTGAAAAAAATCTTTTGCATTTTCTAAGACAGCTAAATAGTCTTGTGTAAAATCCTAAACTGAGTCCTGGCTAACCTCACCTTCCTCTTTTCTTTTTGGCTTAATTTAAACTAAATGTATTCTTTTCAAGAGTTTCTCATTGTAATTCTGCTACTGACAATGAAAAAATACTATGGAACTGAAAATAAAAGTTGACTTTAAAATTAAGTAATGTAACATAAAAGGAAGGCACTAATGAGTACCCCATCATCTCCATAATGCCACACAGAATTAGTAAATGCACAAATTGCACTTAAAAGCACAGTTTCTTTTCTAAAGATGATTATTGCTTTAAGAAATGCTTTGTGTCTGTTTATAGCCCTCAGGCAATTAGAGTGTGGACTGATCTTTATGTTTTGGTGTCAAAAGCAAGACTTGTAAGACTCAACCACAGTCATGAGAGGCAAACGCCTTTTCACCTAAAATAAAAACTAAAGGAACAACTCTATAACATCTTAATAAACACCATGCAATATTAGCATACAGGCTAAAAAGTAGCTATAGTGTGTGGAGTGCTATTATGAGATCAAAGGAAATGTATGAATCCTCTAAAGTTCTCTTCAGTTTTGTAAATGTACATAATATACCTAATTTTCAAATTATGTGACCTTTAAAAATTGAACAATATAGGATTCCAGGAACTTCACTTGTATAGCATGTCAGTAGGAGATTCTTCATGTATTCAAAGTTTCAAAGATTCAGACATTCTAGAAAATATGATCCAAAATAAATTTTGAGACTATCTTTAAATGCTTTAAGTTATAAAAATGTTTTACTAGTAAAGAAGAGTTTTATTGCTTTCAACACAATTTGAACTTATAATTTACTAAATTTCCCATTTCAACTATAATTTGTCAATATTTTGGTGTTTTCTAAAATAAACACACATATATATCTTAAGTATATAATTATATTACTTACACACACACACATACACACACAATTTCCATTTTCTGTCAGCCTTGACTTGGTAATATTGACTCTTTGGATATTAGGCTTCCTTCCCTAGAAGGCCTTTAAGCTATCAACAGTCATTTATTATTCGTTCTTAGAGGTCAAGTAAGGTCTTAGAGGCTATCTGCATTTTTTGCTTAGTCATTTAGGACTAACTTGGTGAAGAATCATGTAAAAGATTTCAGATTTGTCTCACTTGACTCTGGTATAGTTACGGAGATTAGTCTATTGAATGAAATGTCCATCCAAGGGGTGTCACTAAGCTTGAAGCCAAGAAACTTGTAGTACTCAAGATGTGCCCATCATTCAGTATGTAGCAGTAGAGGCAGGTATATTCCTGTAATTATAAACTTGCATTCCCTAAAGCAGCACACTGCTTTCCAATGAATTATTAGGTGAATCCTTTGAAACCTAATTGGTATGACACATGTGTTGTCCTGGAACTAAATTCGAAAAACAAAACTTTATAAATAATACAATTTGGCTCACTATAGATATTGCTTTTCTGGGTGAGAAGACAAACTTTGATACAGTACTTAAATGATCACTACAAAGCTTTTCTTTTAATTTCTGTGTGGTCAGATAATGAAAATCAAAACAAAACACAAGATCATTGTTAAGATGAGTGGAAGCAGCACTTGGGAGAAGGGGAAAACATGGCGGTAGGCTTCCAAATTGAGCTTTACTGTGTGCCTGCCATTGCTTTGCTTCTCAGAGCTTCCTTACTCTCAAATACTCACTCACCAATGATTAAGCAGTTGAGAGGACTCCCCGGCATGCAATAAGGACACATGCTCCACTATGTTCATAGCAGCCTTATTTATAATAGCCAGAAGCTGGAAAGAACCCAGATGTCCCTCAATGAAGGAATGGATACAGAAAATGTGGTATATTTACACAATGGAATACTACTCAGCAATTAAAATCAGTGAATTCATGAAATTCTTAGGCAAATGGTTGGAACTGGAAAATATCCTAAGTGAGGTAACTCATTCACAAAAGAACACACATGGAATTCAGTCACTGATAAGTGGATATTAGCCCAGAAGCTCTGAATACCCAAGACACAACTCACATATCAAATCATTCCCAAGAAGTAGGAAGGAGAGGGCCCTGGTTCTGGAAAGGCTTGATGCAGCACTTTAGGGGATTACCAGGACAGAGAAGTGGGAGGGGGTTGATTGGAGAATGGCCGGAGGGAAGAGGGCTTATGGGACTTATGGGGAGGGGGAACTGGGAAAGGGATAATCATTTGGAATGTAAACAAAGAATATAGAAAATAAAAAAAATAAAAAAAGAGAAGTGCAATGGAGCTCCCCACTTGAGGATATCTGTGGTGGTCATGTAGGATCCGAGTCTGGAGACATATTTATCAGCTATCTTAGCCTTCTGCTACTGAACTTCCAAACCATCTAACTAACAAGCATGGCTGTGCATCATGTTTATGTCAATGTTCTTCTATTTCTAATCTGCATTTACTGCTCTGCAGTCATGAAGATGTAGCCCCTTAGAGAGACACTTTTCATTCCTCTTGTATTTGGTTTGACTCAGTCATTCTGGGAATTGCTGATTTCAATTGCTCAAGGCAATGCCACCTTACAGGTAATAAATGAATCTTTATTCATGATTTCCAAGACCATCATATTGCTCAACTATCATACTTTCCATTTTGACAAAGATAAAATAAGCATGGCTTGAATGTTGTTTGGCATTCAACCTGTCAAAAATCACATTGAGGATTGCCAGTGAAACATCTGAAGATGGAACTCCCTTCAAATGCCATGAAGGCTCTGTCATCCTGAAAGAATGGATGTTGTTTCTGGGGCAGGGGGTAAGCCATCGTGAGAATAGGTCACCAATAATAATGGTGAGCTCATTCTGATGACAGCCTCCGTCTTCGTTGCCATTTAATGACATAGGACAAAGGTGTCAGGCGCTAGTATTTTGCTCTTAGGCATAGGCTTTGGAGTTTTAAGTCAAATAAACATTTACATTTTGTAAATTATCCAATCTTCAATGTTGGGTTACAGCAGCAGAAGGCATACATACCAAGATAACATGTAAAATCAAAATTCAAATGTTCAATCCTCTACTGGAAAGAAGTCTTGATTCCAAGAACTGGTCTAACTAAAGAAGGCTAAACATATAACAAGAGATTTTTTTTTTACTTGTAAAAACATAATTAGGTTTCAAGGGAAAGTATGTGAGCTTGGCCATAGAAGAATACACAGAAAAATGGGCCCAAATAATTGCCATTGTGCCAGAGAACATCCTAAATATGTCCTTTTAATTGTAAGATCACAGAGCTACAGAGTTATCGGTAAATAACTCTAAAATTGCTATGGGATACTCTGGAATATGAGCTGCTTTAGTGGATTTTGCTGATATTTGGCTGTTTATGACTGACATTCTCAGAAGCTACAGCCTCATAGTCCTTCCAAAAGAAAATCCCCCTGCAGTGAACAAAGTGCCTTTGTACTGCTGGTAAAACATGACTCCACTAAGGCAATTAGCTGTTTTAAAAATAAACTAATTCATTTTGTAGATGTGATGTATAATTATGCAGCTGCATGGACTGCAGAGGCATGGCGGCTGGCTGGAGTGGCAGTAAAATTAGAAGGAAAGTAAAAAGCATCTCAGTGCCAGATCACTGATTCATTGTCCTGACACCACATTCACGTTGCTTGGGGCTACAGAACAAGCTTGTTTCTTTAACAATAAATGTTTGACAACCAGAGCTGGGTATCTTTAGGGACAGAGAAGATAGATAAACAATAGCAGCAACAAAGCACATGTGCACATTCTTGTTTCRAAGAATTCCTCTGTATTCTGTTCTATTAAATACTTAGAATAATACTATAGAAATGGAGACTATGGATTTGAGAGAGTACAACAGGTTACATTGGAAGGGTCGGGGGAGGGAAGGAAGAGGAAGATTATGTAATTCCACTTTGATTTCCAAAAGTTTAAAGACAATTAAAATATGTTCAGGAATATGTGACTCTGAAAATCATATGCACTCATCCCAGAGATAAGCAAATCTCACTGGAGTATGTGGAGTTATGGCACTTTGGATAGATGAGTCTATCTGAATGGCCAGAAAACTGGATGCAATGGAACACTTCCATTTTCTGAGATTTTAGCTAAAGCACTAACCTCTTTGTTTATCAGGCCTGGCCATGAGAACTACCAAAACTCTCCCTGAGCCCCACCGGGCTTACGTGTTTTCTGAGAACAGAAAATAACACACAGGACATAAATCCCATGCCCTATAATGAAGAGGTTTAATCTGTGAGTCCACGGTGACTGACTTCAGACATAATACAGTCCCAGGAAGTGAAGAGGGCAATGCCCACACAATATGTCCTCCAGGCATCTCTTTCCTCCCCTCTTCTTCTTCCTCATTCCTTCCCTCCACATTCCTTCCCTTCTTCCATCCTTGTTCTCTCTTCCTTCTCTCTCTTACCCAAACTTTCCTCCTCTATCCCCAACCCTTTCCACTCTCCCTGCCTTTTCTCCTGAGTAATTTCTAAATTACTTTTCTCCTYTATGTATTCCAGACTGTTTCCATAGGTAGTTTTAAAATTCAGTGTTATTGTGCTTTTGACTTTCAGGCTTTTACCAGTGCATTTATTAAGAAGCAGTCACCTAATATCCTGAAAACAAAGACTATGAATTTCAATTTCAGATAAACACATAAAATAATCATTATCTATCTAAAACATGCTTTTATATTGAATAAGAATGTTAAGGTTTATTAAAATGTGGTAATGAATCTGCCCTATTCTCTAAAGAGAGAAATGATAGTTCTAAGATAATAAGATATACAAATAAAGGAATATATTAAAATAAATGGATTTCAAAAGCTTTTTGTGCATTCAAAAGTCAGATATGAACTTTGTGGCTACCACCTAATTTCTTTAAAGCTATGATTTCTCCAGCTGCAAAGAATACCCTGGAGATTTGGTAGGCATGAGTCTCCCAGGAGGAAAAGGAAGGTGCAGGGGCAGATCTGGAAAATACCTATAGAAATATAGAAAATCAGAAGGCAGTCTCCTTTAGATGGTATTAGGATTTTTTTTTACTAATTTAAATCATGAATGACTCAATGGTAGTACTAAGGACCTACATCTAACCATTAATATTCAGCTACATTTAGCCTCTGATGCTTTGCTACATTATATTTCTAGTTCTAGATTTGATTTAATGAAGCAAATATCAAGTGTATGCATGGATATGTTTACAAGGAACACAGAAAGAGACAGCTATGGAGATATTATGTGATGACACTTCCTGTCTGCATTTCTCCATGGATGATCTTCATACAGACAAGCATGTAGAATTACAGGGACCTGACAAGTTAGGAACTGATGATAAGATTTCCACATTTTAAATAATGCTCATGGACACCATAACCTTGAACAGGATTCTTAGTGATTGCATAGCTATAAAGAAAGTTCCATTTAGAGCAGTGGTTCTCCACCTTCCTAATGCTGAAACCCTTTAATATAGTTCCTCATTTTGTGGTGACCCCCAACCATAAAATTATTTCTCACTGGCTATGACATAACTATACACCCTATGACCTTATAGAGTATAGCCAGCCCCACCCAAAGAATAAAAGAATATTCCTGACTTTATATAGTTCATAACAGATGAGCTTGTCTGCCTGCCTAGACAGGTGTGTATCAAAGGTACTTAGGGAATTGCTTTAACTTACTCATATCTACAGTTGAAAATCTATTATATACTGTTCTATACATGGGAGAAAGCAGAGACAAGATGGCTGTTCTCATGCCTCCTGCATGGAAGTTATAATGTAATGGAAGTTACAATGTAGAGTAAACAGGTACACTAAGAAGGAGAGTCTAGAAATTAGTGTAGCARTGGATAAACTGACTTATGGGATGTTCTGAGGTAAGAACCACTGAGAAAGGAGAGTGATATAGGAATTACATGGTATCTGAAAGCTGTGAAGGGTTCAGCCTCCCAAAATGAGAAAGCACATTCCCAGGATGCAGAGCATCCAACCATGTGACATCTGCAGCCTAAAGCAAGCCAACAGACTCCATCAGAGAGAACAGCAGAAGAGAGATGGGAGGGTTTTTCAGAAGGGACAGAAGTCAGAACCTGCCAGGATAGCAGAACCTAAGTCTGCAAAAAGCTGAGACCTCCAGATCCTCGGTTATAGGATGGGACTGTAAATGAGCAAAAAGCTCCATTCTCTCTTTCTTAGAGCCCTGATCCTGAGAATCAGGTCCAGTGCCAGGCTTGGCAGTGTGTATTAAGCTGCCAGTAAATCAAGGCATCAACCTGAGGTGAGTAGACTTGAAGCAATGTTCTTTTTTAAAAATATATACATTTTTTAAAAAATGACATTGTTTTATTTTCGCTAGCAGGCATGGGCTGTATGTTGTGGTAGGTGTGCTGGGCTCAGTGCAGGTATGGATGGGGGTTGGGGGTGGAGGAAGTGATGACTTGGTGGCTGGAAGGGAACAGAAAGGATTAGATATGCTTCTGGGAAGTTTGGAGGAAGGACTCACGCCATACTATAGCTAAGCCATATATATAAGGTTGAGAAACTCTCAGAAATCTAGCTGCCCATCACTGTTGAGGTCTAGCTTCTCCATCGTGTGGTCAAGGACACCAGGGTCCTTCCGGTTCTTCATGAAGGCAGCCAGCTCCGTGTTCATGAAGGAAAGGAATTCAGTTTTGGAAAGTTGACAGCTGTTTCCATCCTTCCCACTGTACTTTTGGAAAACAGCAATCAGGGATTCGATCCATCTCTCAGTCTCTGGAGGCATTTCTGCCATGTTGAGGAGAGAGGTCTGGCTGTGACTGCGGCTGACGGTGGCTGGGACAGAAGTGAAGCAATGTTCTAAACATGATCTTTATCATTAGATTGGATTTGAAACCTTGATTATCTTATCTTAGAGGTACAAACAGATAGATATTACATAAAAGATATCAACTAAGGGGAAAAGGTTTCAAATAAAATCTTCCAGCTAATATCAACTAAAGCAAGATTCCAAATGCACACATCAGGTTTAGAGAAGATCTGAATTGATTACAGTGCAGAGACATTCCAATAACCTACTATGATACTGGCAAGGGATTCCTGGGGTCTAGTATTTTAATTTCTACCATTAATGTATACTAGACTGCTTCGAGCAGTCTAGTATACATTAATGGTAGAATTTAAAATGTAAAATGGTTTTGAAAAACCAACACATTGACCATCATCTCTAGAGTCATAAATACTCCCAACTAACCATGGCTAAGTGGGCCAAGTCTTTCCCTAGCATGGTAATAACCTCATATTTTCTTTTCACAAGCATGATTACATGATTACACGATGACATGCTTGACCTTGTAAGTAATTAAAACATTTGTTCTTAGCTGGTCAACCATGATCCCTTTCCAGGAATTGAAACCTGCTATATTGCACAAATTGTACAAAGTCACATAGGAGGGAAGGTAGCAGGCATCCTAGCAGCCTACTCAAGTCTCCTGAAGTAAGATGCCTCTGATGCACTTTATTAAAAGACACATTTTAAGATGGCTACCTTGATTTCTGTTGATAACATCCCAAAGATCCTGTGGAGATTTGAATATGCTTGGCCTAGGGAAGGGCACTATTAAGAGGTGTGTCCTTGTTGGAGTAGGCGTGGCCTTGTTAGAAGAAGTGAGTGTGTGGGTGGGTATTGAGGCTCTCAGCCTAGCTGCCTGAGGACCATCTGCTCCTGGCTTTCTTTGGATGAAGATGTAGAACCTTTGGCTCCTCCAAACCCATGTCAGCCTGGACGCTGCCAAGCTCCTGCCTGGATGGTATTGGGCCGAGCCTTAGAACCTGTAAGGCAGCCCTCATTAAATGCTGTCCCTGATAAGAGTTGCCTTGGCCATAGTGTCTCTTCACAGCAATGGAAACCCCAAACTAAGACAGATCCTTAACAATATAATCATTAATATTTCTTAAATATTGCTTTAGATCCAGAAATGGAATAACAATACAAATAACAGCAAGATTCACAAACCCCAAATTATTTCAGCACTGGAAAACTAGAAAGGTTAAAGGTAAGACATAAGGAGGAGTTGCTGTATCTAAGATTCGGTACTCTGGACATCAAATACAGGGCTAATCAGGCCATTTAGATTCAGAGCATCATAGTTTTCTGAGAATTAGAATATGCGAAAGCACTTTCATTCATTACAGAATGTTTTCCAAATACCCACTCTGGCCACACATGGTCCTTTGTACTATATACGTATGGATAACCTTGGGAAGAAAGTTTCAAGCTCTCTCAGTTTTCATTTTTAACTTTAACTCAAGACAAATGTTCCCTTCAGGTTTTCTCTGTCTGCCATTTGAAGAAAAATTCTGTCTAATGAGAGTATCATCACAGACTTCAAAGTAAGAACTCAAGCTAGGCTGAGTGCCCTCAGGATAGTACCAAACAAATATCTGCCTGGGTTATCCCTGCAGATAGAAGATGCAGAAGTCCTCTAGCTTAAGTGTGGGTAATAGTAGGCACAGTGTTAGGATGCCAAAAGCTTACTTCTAGATCTGATTGGGAAGGAGCAAAATGGTTTTCTATTTTCACTGTATGCAGTAAGTCACATTTGGACACTGCATCAAATTCAATCCTCTGTCTACTTTTCTATATACAATGTAATTGGAATACAGCCACACCCAGTGTTTATATTCTGTATATAGTTGTACTCTGCTGAAAAACAGAGTCAAATCACTGTGACAGAGACCATATGGCCTTATACACACAAAATATTTACTCTGGCAATTTATATAAAATTTGGTCAACATCTGCTTTAATTGATTTTCACGCAAGCTGGCTAATGTCTATAGTGAAAGTTTTCTTTACCTTTGCATTTTAATAATATAAGATAGAAGAGTTTTATTCAATATTTAGAGAAAAGAAAATCCCACAATTCAATAAGCATACAAGGATAACTGGATTATCATTGTAAATGATAGTAGCTGAAAATAAACAGCCCTTTCTCTTTCTTAAATATGAAGAACTATGCGATACTTCAGAAGCCATTAAGTTTTAGGTCTGACGTGTCTTTGTAGTCCTCTTTGTACACAATTACTGAATATGCTTAGTTACACGAGTTTATTCTCAAAGTTGATATTATCTAAAGTCCATCACTTCTATGATTAAAAAAATTACTTACTATTAAAACCTGAGTTACACAAACTAAACTAAGTGTAGGAAGGAATTATAAGGCATTCATGTGTATAGTCACAGAAAACAAGATCCTACTTACTACTTCGTAGGGACTCTTTTGATGCTGATAGATTACATGAGCGAGAAGTATTGGGAATGTTCTTACTTGAAGTCCTATTTGTGGGAACTTTGTGAATTGCTCCATTCACAAAAGAAACTCTGGCTGTGTGAGTTGTTACTATTGCACACCTACACACTTTCCCTGGCTCTTCTATGCTTCAGTTAAAATGTTGAAATGTACGCCTCTTTTTTTTCCCTTTGTTAGTGTGAGTTTTACAAGGTCAACCCACTGTTTCCAAAAATAACACATACTTCTGTTTCCCAGAAATAGCATATATAAATAAAGCATTTAACACTGCTCTTTGATTGATGAGATTGGTATTTGATAGTGAGTAACACTGAGAAGTTTCCAAATTTGAGCAAGAAAATCCACAGTTGCTTCCCAGATAGAAAGGGGCAAAATTCTACAAATAAACTTCCAATGTTTCTCTTTCAACTCCAGCCATACAAAGAAAACCAGCACAGGCAGGTATGTAAGCTTCAAAGAGAAAGCTCAGCTCATTCTCAAATAGTCTTATAGTTTAAAAGCCTGTTGGCAATCTATGGTAATTCTCAAAGGCATTGACCTGTAGGCTTAGATCTGAATCATGTGGAGAAGCTGAGTATATTATAGGATGGAATTGAAAGTTGACTACAGAACATACATGAAAGTTTAGTATGAGACAGAAGTCCAAGGTAACTTGTTTTATCTTTTAAACACAGGTCTGAAAACACAGACATATTTTTGTCTTAAATATACTTTTATATTACCTGGTTGTATTCTACATATGAATCAGAAGGCTCAAAGAACAAGGAGAAAGATTATATGTTTGGAAATGAAAGTCAATTAAGAAATCATTCAATACAAAAGTATAACCACTCTACTTTCTTATCTTTCTTGGTTCTGTTTATGCCTGCACACAATGCCTGCGCGCACGTGAGTGCATGCACACACACACACACACACACACACACACACACACAC
>BDUI01002258.1:48853-67578 GCA_002335545.1 Apodemus speciosus | reverse complement strand
GTGGTACCATCTCTGGGCTGGTGGTCTTGGGTTCGATATGAGAGCAGGCTGAGTAAGCCAGGGGAAGCAAGCCAGTGAGAAACATCCCTTTATGGGACTTATAGGGAGGGGGTAACCAGGAAAATCATTTGGAATGTAAACAAAGAATATAGAAAATAAATAAATAAATAAAWAAGAAACATCTCTCCATGGCCTCTGCATCAGCTCCTGCTTCCTGACCTGCTTGAGTTCCAGTTGACTTCCTTTAGTGATGAACAGCAGCGTGGAAGTGTCAGCTCAATAAACCCTTTCCTCCCCAACTTGCTTTTTGGTCATGATGTTTGTGCAAGAATAGAAACCCTGACTAAGACACAAATTATTTACTAATTATTAAATACTTATTATATTTATATTCATTATATCTATTATACCATAAAGTTCATATTATCATAGTTACATATTAGAGATACATCATAGAGATTTGCTCAGCCATGCTCATTGTCGCCCCATTCGCAATAGTCAGGGAAAAGAAAAAGCCCAAATGTCCTACAATTGATGACTGATGATAAAAACGGATACACACACATCATGGAGAAATTCTATTCAGATTAAATACTCTGTGCAGGTAAATGGATGAATTAGAGCATATAATAGTGGGTGAGGCTCCAGAGCTTCAAGCATTAGTACATAACCTGGAGTAAATCCAGAAACCAGGAAAGCAAGAAGGGACCCCGTGGGAAGAAAGAGTAGGGCAAAGGTGCTCCCAAGAGAAAATGGAAAAAGCATGGGGTGGGGAGGGAGTTTATCTGGAGTGGGTGGGAAGGGAAACTCTCAGGGAGAGGGAGACTGAGAAGGCATAAAGAATACTAAGGATGAATGGAAAGTCCAAAAAAATCCCAATATTTATATTTACTTTAATATATTTATAACATATAAATTTACCTGAATGCATAAATAATTTAATGAAGTTATGTCACTTGGGATGATAATGTTCCCCTAAGAGCAATAGACAACGATCAGCCCAGAAAAATATTCCCAAGGGTGCAACACTGGCACTTAACTTTTTTGGTGGAATCCACCTAATTTGACATCAGACCCACTCAATAGGAGGGAGTACATGTTATTTACTGCAAATCCATCCGATCATCCACGGCTGGGGAGGCCGTGGACCCTAGAGCAGAACGCATCGCTGTACTTCCATTCTGACTCCCAATGAATTCTAAATCTCTTGCCCATATCCACAGTAAGCGTAGCTCCCATGCTTTGGCCAAGAATTTGCAGCAGCAGGAGACCATCTGAGATACACTTTCAGGCACTGGATCCTCCTTATCCAGACCCTTATTAGAATTTCTTTTTTCTCAGTTAATCTACAGAGCCCATCTTTATGGAAGGTGTCACATGTACATTATAAAGARTTTCGATGCATTCRCATTGGATTTGTTCTTAGTTTGTCCCCATGGGACTGAGGTAATGATCACAAGAATCGTTTTCACCAGACTGTGCTGTGTTAAATAAACCTAAAATAAAYCACTCGGGTGTCACACTGCTAGTGTGTGCACCAACACTAGCTACTGAGTCAATGGAGTCGTACAGAGCTACACACTTGCCTCCCATGGCCCGTTACTCTGCTGCCCGTTAAGGTCAGAGATGCCCATACAATAGTCCCCAGTGGGATATTGTGGCAATTCAATTGATAGATTCCATAAAATTTAAACCAGTGTTTGTAGATGCACAGAGTTATTAATTATAAAGCCCCTGCTACAATACCTGGTTTAGATGATAAATCATTGTTTTTCAGAACTACCAATATAACTATGCCTGATCATAAAAATCATCTCAACTTTATACTTTAAATTTGCACAAGTAAGGTCGTTTTCTCTGATACCTACTTTTTTAATATTTTAAATTGGAGACTCCACATAAGTGAAGGCAGTGACAGGCAGAACTACTTTTCTGTTTTATTCTCACTAAGACTAATAAGACAGCTAGTCCACATCACTTGTTAAATTAATCTTACCCAATTCTGTTACATAGGTAGAATTAAATTACTTTTACCACTGAAATTTATAAAATAAGAATAGTGAAAGTGTGAATTTCAAAGATTACCATTATGTGACATGACATAAGGAAGTAATCTTTGAGATAACAGGAGTCATACTTTAAAAACAAATGGAGATTTGTTTTCATAAAAAACTTCAGGTGTCAATAAATCTCATAGTAAACCATTATAAATCCTAATTTTCATCTTAATGTCATTTTCTGACTGATTTGTTGAATTTAATTTTTAAAACTCCACCGATGCCAGAGGCATCCCAGGATCAGAAAATATCCCCATCACTTTAAATACGTGTGTGTGTCTGTGTGTGTGTGTGTGTGTGTGTGTGTGTGTGCTTAGACAATTTACTAACATGTCAATTTAACACTTACCCAACTATTTAGAACTTTTAAAAATGCAAAGCTGACATGAGCAGGAGAAATATTTATGCTATTATATTTCTTGGGTTTTTGCAGGAAGTGTGGATAACAGAGTTGGTGCAGACAGGTAAAAATCTGATATTAGGTTTGTACCTATATTGTGAATAATGTATAGTTGTTAAAATATATTTCTAACACTTGCAGTTTTAGCTTTAAAGGCTTTCCTGAATGTTTTACTGAATTATCATAAATCATCTTGCATGAAGATCCACGTATCTGATATACACATAGATGCTAACACAATATAGTTCAGTGAATTTGTATATCTGTAAGCATGATGAAAAATGATTAGAGAAATTTCGAACACTGCTTCACCCCAAAAGTATAAAAAGAAGCAAAAGAGAGGTTTAACTCTTGTAAATTTCCTCATGACAACAATATACATTATTTTTGTAATTTAAAAACCCAGAATATTTATATACAGTTTTCATRAGAAATGGGCAAAGAGTCAAAGGGAAAATTTGAGTCCAAAAATATATTCCTAACATCTCTTGTTAGGAGGTTAGTGGAATCCTTGTTAAATGTATCCTTTCTTTCCTTATCTAAGCCTACCCCCTCTGGGCATGTGAACAATAGTGCCCAGTGTTGATAGATGGCTGGCTTAAAGAGGTGACATCATATACATCAACCTAGTAAAACAGGATTATAATCAGAAGATGACAATCCACTGGTTATTTTTCATCATATTCTGGGTTCTAATTAGACAGAATTCTCTAATGTTAGTAGAACTATGTGTCTGGGGGCTGGGAGCCAACAAAGAGAAGGATCCATCCAACAGAGTTTCAATGTCTCTAAACATTGTCCTCTTGGCTAGCCAGATGACAGGACKTTGCCAGCCGTGTTTCTCCTTAAATAAAGATTTATGCTTTTTAAATAGAACTCATTTGTTCTGTAGAATGGTTTTCTTTGCTTGTGCTCAAATTGTGATCTTTATGAAGTAAATGAGCATCTCTACCCTCAAGAGCTCAGGCACACAACAAGATGGATTATACTTGTAGAGAGTTTTGTTCAAAAAAATCAAATTAAAATTTCATTCTTCTTTGTATTTCTTTCCAGGACTTAAGGAAGAGATCCAAACAAAGTGAGGATACCTCCAAATATTGCCATCAACTGTCACCTTCTGATTTAAGTAACTATGTGTACAAATGGTGCTTATCCCAGCAAACAAAAGTTTCTCAACAAAGTTTTCCATCGCTTATAGGAAATAGACTCGCTTCTGGGCATTGCCGAAGAGAAAGGCCCACCTGAGGTTCACTGGAAAGCAATCACTGGTCCTTATAAACATCAGATTGAATATTTCCTGAAAAAATAGCCCCAGAAGCTCTGTGAACATTTATGATTATCATGTAGTGCCTCTATCCATGGCAGAAGCAATATGAGAGCTCCAGGAGCTCCCTGTCTTCCATACATGTTAGTGTTATTTACATGTACCCTGATAAATTTGCGCGATCGTTCAGTGAGCAGAAAGGAGAATACCTTCAAATTCATTGTTGACTATCATATAGAAAATGATGTAAACATACAAAGAAAAAATTCATTCAAAGATAACCTGCAGTAGAAAACAATGAGGCACTCATTTTAAAAAAAGGTAGAGAAAGTCAATGGAATTGCAGTGAAAGCACGCTTATAGTTGTGACTGAACTAATGAAACTAATTTTACTTTCATGATTAGTGAAATCTGATTAAGGATGATTGAATGCATAATCTGCTGCGTGATTATTAGCCTCAGGAAAATAATGAATACTTTTCTTTTCTGCTACTGTGAATTCCTTTACCATTGATAGGTCAAATAAATCCCCTGCCTTTCTACAGTACAAATCTAAGCAACAGATGAGACCTTGTCAGGTTAGAAGTGACTAAGGGATCTTGGCATCCTTTAAATTTGAGAAACGCATGTGAAGCTGGCACATCCAACACTGAGTATTAATTAGTTATGTATTCTAGGAGAAATTTAGTCATTAAATGGAAGGGAACAGGAAGATAATGTTTTCTATTCTTAGTTCACACAAATTAAAAGGATGGAAATCATATTATGATAAAGATTATAAATAGGACTTGATGCTAATGAGCAAAAAGGAATTTAGCAAAACACTTGTTAGAGAAATGACAATAGAATTGTGCCATCGGTTCATGTGTAAAATTTAAATTGTGTAACCAAATAATTCATATCACATTGGCACTGTATACTAATACCTTCTTTGGCGTGGCAAAGCCTCAAGAACTATAAACCTACAAGGAAAAAAACAGACTCTGGCAACATCAAATATCAGACTCCTTTGTAACTAGGATACCATCATCTCATCCCATATGCTAGAGAAGAGAGCATGCTTGGAAACACAATTGAGATTTATGATGTCTGGAAGATACAGTATTTCATCTAGCTTTCTTACTTTATTTGTAAGACATGCCACTCTGTACGTAGGAAAAATATATGCAGATATCTATTCAGAGATTTTATTTATTGTTTCTATTAATAGTATCTCATGATCTATTAGCAGTGGGAGCATGTAACTTTCTTTATAGATGATAGCTATATAAATATTTAATGTATCTATACACACATGCGCACGAAGCCATAGCACTTCTGTATGTGTATATGTACAGGTCTACTGTTCTATAAGCTCAGTTCTATTGTTATTCAAAATATGGCCAAAGTGGAACTTCAGAGTTCCATTTTATAAATGAAAAGATTTGCTCAGCAAGTTAACACAATGAATTAAAACACCTAGCTTTATGCATGAAATTGGACCGTTTGCTTCTAACATGCAATTTTGTTCAGCCATACTGGTAGAACTAAGCTCAGTGTCAAGCACGCATTGTTGAGAATAAACATCCTTTTGAATAAAAATAATAATAATAAAAACACCTAGCTTTAGTACAAACGATCACATGTACACGTCCGCTTGTATATCCACACATATGCATAGTGTCTATGCATATGTGTATGTGTGTGTATACACTAACATATATGCAGTTCTGGGAGTTCAATTAATTATTATTTGCAAGGCTGTCATTCGAAGAGTAGAACAGGTCTTTGCAGAAATGTGTGTCCATGCTGTTCCATGTTCAACACACAGATCCTAGAATGAGAGAATAATGCACAGCTCCTGCTCATTTTCTGTCTACTTAGTCTTCTCTCCAATCTGCCCTCCAAGTGTGGCCAGTTTACAATCTGGAACTTGAGAGAGGTAAGGCTACTGACTTGTTGGTCTTTGTTTAGATTTCAGTCATGAAAAGCAGAACTGTAGCACATCGTGGAAATATTTTTCCAGATTGTATCACAATGGTACACAGAACAGAGTGTAACTGACCTTCTGTCCATAGAAATATATAATCTAAAGCAAAAAGACCAATTCCTGTGTGTGTGCATGTGCATATGTGTGTGCATTTTGCTTTTAGTGGTGATGGTGGTGGTTTTTTGGTGGAGTTGTCTTGTTTTTTGAGGCACAGTCTTTCTTGTTCACTCTGAACTCAAATCATATCTCAGGCCTTAGTAGCTAGCACGTAGTAGGATCACAGCATGTAGCATGATACATACTCAAGTTAATAAGCCACATCAAGAAATGTATCATCTTACTGTGCCAGACCTATCTGTCATCGATAGGATTCTGTCTCAAGTCTTTGTATTGGGCAGAGCCTGTTATGAATTTAGCATTCCAGTAGTCCAAGAGACTGTTCTGAGGTTTGTTTGCTCAGGAGAGACAATTCAGACACTAGGAATCCATCAGCTAACAGCCTGGGTTTCTGGCCCTCCCACTGCAGCAGATTCCCCAATCACATCACCCTGTGAATATTCAGGAACCTTACAGCCACCTTCACTTACTGGGAGCTGTGCATTTATGGCTGGGCAAGGCTGGCTGACTGCTCTGGGAATGTGGACAAACAAGAGGATAATTATCCAGGTACTGGCATTTCTGTCAGAGCACTGAACACCCTAGAAAGAAATTAAAAGATGCAGCTTTCCCCATGGTTCGATGGCTGAAAGCATTATAAATAGATGCTGCAAAGGAGGGTAGTGTAAACTCAAATGGGTAAATTCTATCTCAGAGACAGTTCACTTCAAACTTCTAAAGAAGAGTTACAGTGTTTGAGACGATACAGGCTCTTAGGTTTTCACTGAAGATCTAGTTCTCAGCCCTCCAAAGAGAAAAGCAATATACAGATATATGAGGCAAAGGAGTGAAATRATGAGTGTGGTGTTATAGAATATTATAGGGTACAAATTTCAGGTACACAAGAAAGAATTTAGAGTAAAAAGACATTTAGTGCATCTGTTGTCTCAAATTACTTGTTTTCAAACCTTACAGCAAATCTTAAACCTATAAGGAGTCATGTATCTCGTAGGAATGGAAAGTGAGTCAAATGGGGGGAAAAGTATAATTCTACATTCTCATTAGGTGTTAATTCTCATTATTGTGTTAACCCTACAATCAGTATAGACATAGAAAATACCAAATGACAGCAGGAAAGAGACCCTGTGTAGAATAAATGTTAGCATTATGAATGTCACAGTTATGAGATTTCTCTGGCTATGATGGGTCCTAATATTTGGACTTGAAAATCTAGGACCTTCAATTTGTTTCCACATCTCAATTCCTCTCTACAAGGAAGACAGACCAGAGAGGAGACTCCTATATAATTCTCTCTCATATCTTTTTGTATTTCTGAAATATATCTCTGTATTTTAATCACAAATCAGAAAAATAGTGAAAATTGTCTTCAGAACTTAGCATAATTTTCAACCTACACATATGCAGCATGTAGAAAATGAAAGCTAAATAATGCAATGAAAATATATAATAAAAATAATAAATAATATAAATAAAATAAGGACTAAAACTTCATATTCATAACACTTTAGCACTGCTCCACAAGCAATAAAACATTGAAATCTCATAAAAAAATGATAAAAAGTAAAGAGATGCAAATGTCCAATAAGATATCACAACAAGACCAGGAAGACCAGGTCTAAATTCCCCACAATAGATGATCCATCGCTTGCTGTACATGACACATTAGGGAAAATAACTTCTGAAAACATTGGCTGAAAGTACATGGGATAATGAAATAAGGGTAAAGCCAGTCATGGTTTCTCAACACCATGTGTGTCCACGTTGTTGACACAGGATTGGAGAAATGCAGTGTTAGTTCTGGGGTCTTGATGGAAGAGTTGAGTCCTACTGAGACTAACAGCCAGGCAGATCTGTCATCCAGTGTCACCAATTTCAAATAGTTTAAAGCTTTATGTTGCTGTTAGGGAATCTCATTAGAACTTGCTTCTAATATTTATTTAGAACTACTTTTAGAATTTGAGAGACCCGAKAAGATATTTAGACAAATGGCAGAATGGGAGGGAATAGGCCACAAGGACTCAGAAAGTTCCAAGTGTGGCTATCATCCTATTTTAAGATAAAAAGGAAATATTTAGCATAATTCAAAACCACTGGACCCAATAAACAGTGAGTTGCTCAGGAAGAATAAATTCTTGCTGTATTCAGGTTATTCAAACCCATAAAAATTTACAAAGTACACTAAGTGGGRCACACCATGGTACAAGCTTACGTGATTTGTTATTGTAGAGTATATTCAAAAGAAGTTTTCAGTTCGCTGTTTGACTTGGGTTTAATATGATCTATGTGATTCAAACAGGGATAATGTGGAATTTCTATAGAATTTAAAAATATAAAACGATTAAATGTTAAACTAAAATAAATAATCACTATAAGTTATAAATGTTCTCTATATAGCATTGACAATTTTAAAGAATTTTCTGATACTTTATGCTAAGAATTCATATTCATATATCACATATATACTTACTGATAGTTTATGCGACATTTATTTTATGATATAGCCTATGTAGCAAATGTATCATATACGACATAGTTGCCATTTCTATGACAACATTAACTATATGTTCTAGACATATTTCATTCATTGTAAGTAGAGGTAAACATAATTTAACCTTTCTCTATTTTTGTGATTATAAGTAAAAGCCTACACATATCTGTTTATACAAAAGCAACAAAATATTTTCTATAATAACTTGATTCTAAACTAGTGGCTCTCAACCTGTAGGTCAGGGGTCACATATCAGATATCCTGCATATCAGATATTTATACTACAATTCGTAACAGTACCAGGATTAAAGTTGTATAGTAGCAAGAAAATAATATTATGGCCGGGGTTCACCACAACATGAGGAACTGTATTAAACAGTCACAACATTAGAAGATTGAGAACCAGTGCTCTAAAGATTCAAAACTATAGCAAAGAAGGATATTTATACATTTTTAGGGAAAAATTGATCCTAACAGTGTTTCGACTAGCATACCAATGTTCTCAAATTGCTAGTCCATCACCAATACTTGATCACATCAATCTTGAAAATTTTTACTGTTTCTGAATGTAAGTGAWATATCGCACCTCATGTTTTCCTTGATTACATTAAAAGAATGATATGCCATATGTTTATTTATCCATTTGACTTTCTTCTCCAACAGTGTGTTTGCATATCCTTGTCTGTATTTATATTAAATACAGCAACTTATGGGAACTCAACAAATAATCATAAACATACAAKACATATTGGCACATTTACCCAGAATCTAATATTCGTATGTGTGCTTACCTCCTGTCTGTCTATCTGTACCATGTGAAACTAATGCCCTTTCTTCTTTATGTATTTGTGTGTATTTGGATAGTAGCAATTCCCATAAAACAGCTGACAAATAAATAACTCAAGATCCAGAGATCCAAACTGAGTTGTTCAAGGTCACATAGATGATGTTGGTGACTTCCATAAGTTTCCACTGCTCTAGCTACAGTGCAAACAAACCATAGCAGCAAACGTGACTTATCATATTTTTGACAGATTTTGTCTTAGTGTTCTTGAATACATCACATGAATATAAATGCACACATGCTGCATGTACATATACAATTTTAAAATGGTCTTACCATTATGCATAAAATACTCATTTCTACCAACCATTTCAGCTCAAATGATGTGAAACTGAGCTGAAAATCAACATTAATTGAAACTGAGCTGAAAATCAATATTAATTGAAACATTAATTAATTAATTAATTGTTAATCTCAACAACACTAACAATACTGTGTGTTAGAGGCTCACAACTCCACGTCATTAGCAAGCTCTTCAGACCTAGCACAATAGTAAAAGCCTCCCTCCCACTCCACAATGGCTGCATGCTCCAGAGAGTGAGTTACTAAAAGGTGCATTAGCTTTATCAGTATATTCAGCTTTATGCATCAGTCATGACACTGAAAGCAGCCCAAATCTCAGGGTCAAAAGTCCAGATATTTATATCACTTCAAATCTAGTGCCTATCTTTCTACAATTTTCTTCCCAAAGTAAACATTGACATGCCACACAGCATCTGGCTACTAGAACACACAATAATCTAACTATAAATTGTGTTTTTTGATAGGAGTCTATTATTTAGAGCAACTTTTAGGGGAAAAAATCTACTAATTTTTTCCAGGTAAGAGATAAAATCATTCATAGAATATGCTAAATGTTTTGCACACTTTTCTTTGCAAGAAAGTTAAACTGAATTTATTACAAATGCAAAACACCAAACAGTACTCCAGGACAATCCCACCAGTTAAACTCATTCAGACCAATAATGGGCTTGTAAAAAAATCAATCTAACAGAAATTAGAGTGAAAACAAAACCATGCATGCATATTAAGTGGAAAACTAATAGAATCAAAGAACTATCTCTTTTTTATCTTAATATTACAACTGTTCCTACTACAATATAATCTGTTGTCAATAAATCCAGATTATTTCAGTTTAGGTGACTGCACAAAGCCTTGAGACAGTGCACCAAACAATATCCTCTGTCTACATAATTTTATTTGAGGTATAAATCTCTTCAAAAATAATACGTACGCAATATTTTGATGAATACTTCTAGGGATTTAGTTCTAATAAACTTTATAAAACTAACTTTTCTCACATATCTCAAATAGATTCTAAGAAAACATACAAGATCAATCAAYATAAGCATTCTATACCTATTGCTATTAGTATAGTGACAATATGCTTATTGAACTGTAGTTTTGTGGTTGCGCTAAGCACAGACTTTGGTCCTCTCTAAAGGTCCCTTCATTGATCTTTCAGGCACAGAAGGTGTTCAGAAAGCCAGCTAGTTCACTTTTGCCAGTTTTAGGTAAAGATAAAGTTCTAGTTCATGTTGTCACATGAAGACACTTTAACAAAGTGTCCCAACTTAAAGTAACATGCCTCACCAGGCTAGTAATGGAAAATGGATCTTCAATGGAGGCCAAATATAAGACTCTCATTCTGGACTCCGAAAATCAAGAGATAAGTAAGTTGAAAAACACGGCTTGTTCTCTCATTGGTTCAATTTTTCAAAAAAAATGACAGACAAGTATGAGGGCTGTAAAACACTGGTACTCTGATCTAGCAAGGAGAAATGAGGACTCAGACAGTGGGCCACAAAGAGAGCCAAGGGTRAGGCATTTACCAGGCTCATGAACTAGAACCCCCAGCCAGCTCAGACCTGAAGCCTAGCAGGCGCTCAATGCTCCTTGACTGAAAAAGTGAGAAATGGCTGAGTTCCCCCTTATGCAAAGGAAACAAGAACTGGTGGGTTGGAAGGACAGAGTAAGATGTCCCATATCAATGACTCAGCAGCTGAGCTCATATAGAGAGGTACAGATGTGTGTTTCATTCAAAATTGTTCAAAAAGAACATACAAAGAGAGGCTGAATGATGAAAATGATGAACAGTTAAAATTGACACAGTGAGAAATTCCAAGTTTACTACATGGGCAGGAGAGATGGCGCATTGGCAAAGTGTTCTCTCTACATTTACCAATTCTCAATMAATGATTGTTGAGCAAATCAACTGGAAGACTTTTCCCACAGCAGAGAAAGTAATGCTGTAGTGTGAAGAGACTGGTAGGCAATTCAGTGCCCAGTCACAATTGCTAGCACTAYCCAGAGCTAACACCAGTATATAATTTCTTTGTTCACCATACAGCAAACAGACACATGTTGCCAAGCATCATGGAATAGCAATAATGCTAAAGTGAATTAACAATGGTACATTGAGGATGTGTAACCCTCTTGTGTAAAAGGTGCTGCACAACAATGGTACTTAGAACTTCTTTAGAGTTCAAAGGGTTACTTGATATGTGACATACATATATTTAACGTGTCCACAATATTGAACAGCTTTTGGTCATGTAGCAAAATCAATTTACAGACAAGAAATAAACGGTAAGTTTGCAAACACATGGTGTACCTATATTATCAGACTTCCTTCCTCATTTCTCATGGCTTGGTGACAGTTAGGGTTGGACTCCTAACTGCATCTGAGATTAGGCATCTCCAAAACTCTTCCACTTCTGTACCCTCATAGAAGAAATTCAAAAGTACTCATTCTTTATGATTACTATATTAAACAATCAACTTTCCACTTGGCCTGTGAAGGTCTTTGGTGCTTTATTTTCTACACGTTTTCAAGCATGGAGAAACAATTTTTAACATAGTGGGTGCATCTGAGTCTTGGTTACTGTTCTATGGCTGTGAGGAAAGACCATGACAAAGGCAATTTATAAAGTAAGGTATTTAATTGGGGGATAGTTTACAACCTTTAATAGTTAGTCCATGAATATAATGGCAGGTGGCATGGTGGCTGGCAGGCAGGTAGGTCTGGGGCTGGAACAGCAGCTGAGAATTCACAACTAACCCAAAAGTTTCAGGCAGAGAAGGAGTTTTAGAGAGATTTAGGGGGAACAGATATACAGACAGAAAGAGACAGAGGTAGAGAGAGACAGAGACAACAGACAAGCACATACACACAGAGAAAGAGAGAAAGACAGAAAGACACAAAGAGATAGARATAGAGAGACAGAGAGATAAGCATGGGCTTTTTGTAACCTCAAAGCCCTCCCTCACTGATTCATCTTTTCCAACAAAGCCTACTATAACAAGAATATGTCTCCTAATCCTTCCCAAACAGTTCCACTAACTATGAATGAAGCTTTCAAATATATGAGCCTATGGGGGCCTTTTTCACATTCAAACTACCACAATCAGAAAGCTAGTTCATTGAGGAAAGGATGGAATGGGACTRGATAGGAAAACGCAGGATAGTAAACAGGCAGAATCAGAGAGATATAGGAGGGTATGGCAAGCATGACAGAGCATTATAGGGYGTGGCATGACAAGCTTAAGCTAGAGTATAATGGAGTACAGTAGCATGAACAGTTTATAATGAATATTTACATGTAAATATGCAAATAGTCATAATTTATAAGTACTCTAAATACTTTTTCAAAAAATATAGACTGYGGGCTTCAGTGTGAGAAACACAGGGGGAATGCATTATGTTTCTGAATTCAGACTGGATCAGTTTCCAAGCTCAACCTGGCTTTGTATACTTTGGCAAACTAACCTCCCAGAATCTTCAATATGCTCCACCTTAGAAAACTCATAAATTTCAGATTTTAAATTAACTAACATGTGATATATTGGGAGTCTCTATGACTTTCTGACACCCAAGCAGCATTAAAAAGTAATTAATAGTTTCATAATTGTTGGCCCTCAGTAAATGTTAACTATATGTAACTGATATGAATTGGGTTTTCTTACTTTATTTAAATGCTGAAAAAATAAAGAAGAATCCAGTATCTCAAGATTTCATAATATGCATCAGCCATCTGACTCAACTGGAAGTGTATCTGAACAGCACAGGAATTCCATGATTCGGGTCACAGAAATGTCTAGTCTCTTTCTCTACCAAGTTTAAACATTACACTTTGCATTCATTTTTGACTGACTTACAACAACATGGGGACTTTATATCAAAGTCTTGTAATTCATATTCCTCTCTGTTTTCATTGCCAACATTACGGAATAAAGACAAGTCTAAAATTCATATCCACACACATTGCCAAACGTCTCCTAGCCATCTGCAATAAAGGACATTAAAAAAAGCCCCAGTATCTGGTGGAAAGTAATTTTACTACAAAACGAATGGATGTATGGTAACACATTTATAATTAAAAAGACATTAAAAACCTTATTTTTGAGACTTCATGCTGAACAATAAAGAAGAATGCATGATGGGGGGATTTCTTAATCATCCATTCATTAATTTTTTTCTAGACAGTGCAAAGTACTTAGGAAATTCCTACTTCATAGTAGGCACTGTTCTAGCACTAGGTCCAAAATAATGTCTCTGTCTCTCTGACACTCATGAGCTAACATGGGGAGAATCTGTGAGTAACTGAATAAATAGATACCTTAAGGGTTTCTAAGAAAGGATATAAAGAAAGCAGAAGAAACTAAGCAGGAATGTGGATGGGCAACATTTGCTATTTTACAMAAGGTATCATGAAGTCCTTATATGGCCATCATTGAGTATATGTCTAAAGACAGGTGGCACAAGGCTGCACAAACATCTGGAATGTTTAGCTCTGGAGTACTGGGAGCCAAGGGAAGCCCTAGGTCTCAATGCTTGGCATGACAATGGTATTAGCTATGAAACAGGGTTCAGGCACACAGAGAATCTGGTTGGTTGTGGGAGCTATTYCTGCCTTTGTTCTAGGAGATTGGAAACTCCTAGAGCAGTGATTCTCAACCTTCCTAGTGCTGTGACCCTTTAACTTGTTCCTGATGTTGGGGTGACCCCAACYGTAAAATTATTTTCATTGCTACTTCACAGTTATAATTTTGTTACTGTTATGAGTCATGTAAATATCTACATTTTCTGATGGTGTCAGGTGACCCTGTGAAAGGGTCATTCCAAATCCCAAAAGAGCTATGACCCACAGGTGGAAAACAGTCTTCTAAGAGTTCTGAGTAGAGGATAGACCTGGTGTGGCTTCTCAGTGCTTACTCCACCGTGAGTTTGGAATGAACCTGGTCATCAACTACTCCATCTTCCTATCAATACTTGCACTTTGCTTCTGCTATTCCACAAATATCAAGGACTGCCAACCTGTAATTTGTATCTACATGATTGTAATGACACTGGGCATCTTTTCCAAACATTGTTACTCTTTGTCATTCCTGTTTTCAGAAGTTCATTTTAAAATRTTCGTTACTGTCTTTGCTGTTTTGTTTTACTACTGCATCATGAAAGAACCRTATATATTTGAGATATTAACCCCTTATCGACCAGCGTGCTTTGCAAGTATGCTGTCGTTCTGTTCTGTGGGCTAGGTTGTTCATCCTGCTGTTTTCTCTGATGTACAGAAGTGTCTCAGGTTKCTGGACACTGTTGTCAGGAAGGAAAACAACTACCACAGTTACATGTTATAGTTCCCTTAAAACTTATCAAAAGACTCAGAAAATCCACTTGTACACACAAGTGTACTTAACTAAAAGAATTTAGAATCCAAATGTCCACTGACATATGGGCAGATTTGAAATGTGGTTTCTACATGCAAAGGAATTAGCTTTTAGGAAATCCTGCCACAGGCAACAAACAGCATGACTAAAACTGCACTTCATGAAGTAAAGTAAAACGTCACAGAGAGACAAATACAGCATGGTTTTAGTTACAAGGTTCATCTTAATTAGTCAAAATCAAAAGCAAGAAGCAAAATAGTCATATCTTTGTTCAGATAGAAGAGGGGGAAAGATGGGAAATTGGTAATAAAATTCAACCATAAAAWATGAATCATTTCCAGAAAACTTTTGTACTACACTGTTTTCATACACTTATAAAATCTGAAGGGAATTAGAGAGGGAGAGAGGGAGAGAAAGAGGGAGTGAGGGACTGAGTGAGGAAGGGAGACCAAGAAGGAGGGAGGGAGGGAAGGAAAGAGGGATGGAGGGAGGGAAGAGAGGGAGAGAAAGAGGGAGTGAGGGACTGAGTGAGGAAGGGAGACCAAGAAGGAGGGAGGGAGGGAAGGAAAGAGGGATGGAGGGAGGGAAGAGAGGGAGAGAAAGAGGGAAGGAGAGAGAGCAAAATAGAGGGAGGGGAATGGAGGGAGAGAAAGATGGAGGGAGAAAAAAGCAAGAGGGAGGGGGAATGAGAGAAAGGAAGGAAAGGAGGGAGGGCAGGAGGGAGGGTAGGAGGGAGGGCAGGAGGGAAGGAGAAAGAAGGAAGGTTGTATCAGAGGAAAAGTTTAGAAAAATGATATAAACTAGAGTCTAGCAGCAATCGAGCAATGTCAGAGTCTGCAGGGTGCACACAGGACTTGGTGATGGGTTCATTGTGGGATGGAAGAAGAAAACAAAATCAGAGGAGGCAGCCCACACTAGTAGATATAAAAAGGTGAAATTCCAAATGATTGAAAGAGCAAGTTGGTAGGTATCAAAGCAAATAAATGAAGTGAGCAAGGAGGCTTAACATGCAAACATTCACATTTGAAGAACATAGAGTACGCACTGTTCCGTCATGACAGAATTCCGTGAGAAGGCTCAACAAGGAGCTTCTGTGAAGAAGTTGAGATTCTGGGTATGAGTAAGGTCCCATGTTTCTTTAAGAATTTAATTTGCACCATGAATTCTGAAATAGGAAGAACTGAGCCTTCAATTTGAAATAATAAGTCAGTCATTAAAGGCATGGCATATTAGGATGTTGTCCTGCCTGCAACAATCGGTTGTTACTCTCTGGCCAGCTAATGTCAGCCAGGAATGAAGGTAATTGTATGAAAGATCAAAGAGTTGAGCTCCTACAGAGAAGCAGGTGCCTGTGCTGCCAATATTTCATCACTGAGAGGTACTTTCCTTCTTTTCCTAATATGAAAGCTATAAAAGGGAGGGGAAACAGCCCTGAAAGTGCTATTGTTAAGACCAAAAACTAATTAGTCATTGCTTCCCAAAGTGTTATGTGAAATGTCTCCAGAAATAATGGTCTGCTTGCTCAGATTTTATAGGTTTTCTGAGTCTAGTGCTCTCTGGAATTTCCTGTTTCCCTTGGTTGGGAAGATTGAGTAAACTTTACAAGTCATCTTGAATAACACAAACTTTTCAATACAGGCAATCATTTGTGGATTCATAATGTATACAACTAGACTAGAAGAAGGATGAGAAGGAAAATAAACTCCATTTCAAGACTGTGTATGTAAAGGTTACTAAACTTTGTTATTTTGTGCCTGAAGTGCTAATTTTCTACTTGGAAGATAATAATGAAAATATCACATTTCTTTTAGTGTATTCCTATAGGATAAATGAACATGCAGATTATGGTCTAATTTAATATACCTAAGGATCATGAATACAAATCAAACATAAATTATGTAGATACACACAGATAGGGGGTGACATTGTAACTGAGTGTACGATACTCAGGTTCTCTGTTTTTTGATAATATTTAAAAGTTGGACTAACATATGTGTAATTTCCACTACTTATGAAGAAATACACTTGTCAAACACAGACCTTCAGAGGAAAAAGAATGACAAATGAGTTCTGCATAATATTTAACTTCAGAAATCCCCGTGAAGAAAAGGTAATAAATATACAACATGAAGACTTCTATTCTAAAACTCATGAGGCATGCCAATCACTTCTCCAGAATTATCCTGCTTGATTTAGTCATGGGTGGCTTATAATTAGACCCACTTTATTCAAAAGAAACATGAGATCAAAGCTGCATAGAAATACTGGGTCTGCACTTCTGCAACTGTCTCTCCACACACCATTGTGCAAATACCTGGAGGAGGCGTCTCATCACTGACATCAACCACTCCATCTCAGAAACAGGGAATATTTTTTCCTTTGTTGGCCCCTCTTCAATTTTAAAACACGTGCAAGATCTACAGAAGTGTATGTGTGAATCCATCACATGGGGTATAATTAGTCTAATTTAAACCTGAACTGTTTTGAGGCATATGACAATCTTAGCTATACACAAAGATACAACAAAGAWAGTGTTTAAAAGACTTTCCAGTCTATTCCAAAAAGAAACAAACCTTGACAGAGTTTTCAAGGGAGCATTTTCCTTTCAGTGTTTTCTACRAATGTGATATACAGTGCACATTTTCAATATTAACTGTGCAGACACACAGCCACATGGTACTTCCTGCTTTCTGCCAAGCACTGATAATATAGCATTAACTGGAAAATGGAGGTCCTCCTCTGCAGCCATGTGTCAACTACACGAAATGCCAAAATGCACCATGCTGATATTTTGACAACCCCAAATTCAATTGATAACTTTCATCAAAGGAAAAGAGGAAGCTGCTTGCTCTTCCCTAACACATCCGCTGCCTGCTGGGCTCTGGATGCAGAAAGGGTTGAGTCACCTTCCGCTCTGACGGTTTCTTGTTCTCTCAGTTATACTAATACTTGCTGTATAATCTTAGCTCCTGTCCAGCTTTCAAAATGGAGCAGCCATTGCAATGCTTCTTGCATRCACTGGCATTTCACAACTATTTCTCTGCTTGAATAGACTTTGCAGTATATTTATGGACACAGTCCTGCAGTCGGTCTACAAACTCCTGCCCAAGTAATTCTAGTGAAGTGCAAGGCTCAACTTTATGAGGCTATCTTATGGCAAGATAAGAACCGCTACAGTTGGGGATAAAATTCCTCATAAAAATATTCTCAGGAACTTCCTTAGACAAAGCAGAAAAACTGTTGCTACAAAATGAATACTAAAAAATGAATACAAAAATACAATTTGRACCCAAGACCAAAAAAATCAAACATCTGAATTATAAAATCCATCAGATGTGCTGCCATTGCTTCACTTCATTCTTAAAGATGAAGGGAGCAGAAAGCATCTCATAAGATTTTTTTTGATGACTTGTAAAAATAGCAAAATCATGTATCTAGGAAGGCATAAAGCTGTCACGTGATTTCCACTTCCGAGGGCACTGTCATTAGAAGGGAGAGAGGAAAGGAACTCTGAAAAGCAAAACGTTCACATCAACAAGATGAACAAAACCTGAAACCTCTCACTTTCAATTTCTAGTTTTTTAATTTCTCTACATTTTTTCTCATACAATATTTACAAAAGACAAGAGGATTGTAACTTTTGTGATTTTAAGATATGACTACAATAATAAAATACAAAACTGAGAAGTTCATATTTCTCAAMACATTTAAAAATATTTCCTGACAAAAATTACTATTTTTTAAATGCAAAGGAATGGAAAAATCAACTGTTTCAGAACATTTTTCCAGTCACTGTGATGAGATGTGTCTAGCTACTCCATTTAATTATCATTCCAACCTGGTGAAAAAGTATAATTATTCTCATTACATAAATGAAGAAAATGAGACCTAAAAGAATTTAAATAAATTGCCCAGT
>BDUI01002258.1:33773-47258 GCA_002335545.1 Apodemus speciosus | reverse complement strand
TTCTGCTAGACACTGCTCTTCATCACTCTTAGGTCCACACAACTATTTCCACATAACATTTACAGGCCATATCCAAGGGATAGCCTCAAAACTCCATTCTCGAGCTCAGCGCTGTGGAGAAACAGGGAAATTATAATCATAAGCTTAAGATAGGAAATGAGTATAGAGAGGAGGAAATTAACTTTCATACTACTTGGTTCTAAGGTGTGTGTGTGAGTGTGTGTGTGTGTGTAAGTGTGTGTGTGTGTGTGTGTGTATGCATGTGTGTATGTACGTAGGAGTATGTGTGTTTCCTTTTCTTCTTTCTTTTCAAGCTAATGGCAGCTTGGACCGTGGCCCACTGCTACTTCTTTCTCTCCTCAAGTCCAAACTCCACAGGGATCCCTTCCTTTCCCATGACTTATTGACAGACTTCTGCTTTCTTTCCCCACAGGCCTGACTTCTCGCTCCTTTGAAGATTCTGTTCTATGGAATCAATGTCTTATCCTTGCTCCTTGGAGACCACTATTAGAAGCTCACTGATGGAAACTGGGCAGAGCGAAGGAACTGGTATTTTTCTGATGTGTATTCTTACTTACTTATGTGTATAATTTGCATACTCCTTGGCCATCAAGCCTATCTCACTGGCCAGCACTGTTTCTTCTTGCTGAAGCTTTGCCAGCTGCTATTTGTGTGCCAATGGCTCCTTTTGTCTAATCTTTTCTCTACAAAGATCACAAATCCATATAGGAATAGAAAAAAAACAAAAACAAACAAAAAACAAACAAAAATCTTAAGCAACATAGGAGAACAGAGAAGAATTCAAAGAGTTCACAGTCGTTCCTCATAGTTATCAGATTGGAGAAGAGAGGAGTTAAAAAAACTGAAATGAGTCACTAACTCACAGATGTGAGAATGTGGAAAAGTGAGCAGAGTAAGAAAAAAAATGTCTACATTTAGATACAGTGAGAAGACACACAGACACCAGTAGCCACTAAAAATAAAGACAAACAGATAAAGGCATGCTGTCAGTCAGAGGAAAYAGAGGTAAAGCAATGAAGATAGAGCTAGATCAGGAGCCACAACCAACAGAACCAGCTACAACCTTGGAAGGCTGTAGGCTCACCAAGACTCAGTCTCTACAGATCTATAGCAGCCAGCCCTTCAAGATTTAGCGCTGTCCTCGCAGGGGGCTGTTTTCACTCAGGGCCCTCATTAATCTTGTACATTCACCCTGCATCTAATCATGTGGCAAGCTGGAGTCAAGAATCTGTTCTTGGGGAGCTAACTGCTTACTTCTGAGGTAAGAGCTCTCCCCCATGAAGCTGAACTATCAAGAGCACAATGAAGAAATCACTTAGGAAATTACACCCTGAGTTTCAATCGGTCTCCTGGCTTCGAAGTCACTTCATTGAAGAAAGGGCTCCTATATATTTCCAGACCTGAAAATTATTCTGTTCACTCTCTCTTTCTCTCTATCTCCCGTCTCTCTTGCCGTCTTGCCTTCTTGGTCTCTCGGGTCTCTCCATCTCTCTGTTTCTCTGTCTACCTCCCTTCCTCCCTCCTCCTCGCACTTTCTCTCCCGGGACTGCTGCTCCAGCTCTCTGCTAACAAGGAAAAATGAGATTTTTCTTTCATCTTTCTTTGTCTATGAAAGAAATATTATAATTTCTCATTTTAATGTACATTTTAAAGATAAGTGATTAGGGAGAAATTATTTTGAAATTTACATGTTTCTTAAATAACAAGTTTCAAATTAAATTGTTTAGTGAAATTATTCTAAAAATGAACCGTGATCATTCACGTGATCTAGAACATTAACTCATCATTAACTATATGAAGCAGCCTTCACGTCGACACCTTAGATGCACAGATTTCATTCAGAATGTGGAAACTGAGGACAGAGAAGAATTTGCAATAGAAAGAGAAGGCCAACCACAGTCTAGGTCTAGATGATATGTTGCACATGCATCTACACCCTTGTTGTCAATCTCTCTTTTTATTAGCTGAGAGTTCTGGCTAGAATGATCGTCCTATGACGGCCATCTTGGGCTATGCAACAGGAAGCAGTCTCCCAGCACACTCCATTGCTGCATCCCGTGTGTCTGTCTTCCGAGTACATGCTAGCTGACACGTTCTTATTTATACAGTGCATTTAAACTCTTTCCATCTAATGCCTGAGATCCAAACCAGCAGGAACCTTCTCTTCCTTCTCACTCATGGGTCTCCATGATCATGTGAACAATTGCAGAGGATGGGTATTTAATAACAATTTATGGAGTCAATGAAGCCATTTTTTAAAAAAAGTAAATCAGTGAACACTCTGAGAAGTGTGCTCACTTACCCTGGGGCATGGATTTTGTGAGTGATTAGTATGACCAGTCTTTATCAAGCAGAAACTGAAACAATATATGCAAGGTTATAACTCAAACCATAAACAGAGCAGGTACTCTGTTTATTGTTAAATTATGTCAAGGCCTATACATCAAACCCAAAATGTTTCACACACACTTTACTCTTAAAGATAAGGTGAACCCACAAAGCTTTGATACCCTTAGCTCTAGCAATCACAAAGGGTAACCAAAGAGAAGTCTATGATTTCTCAGTCACAGCAACTGCATGAAGTATGCCTAGTCCTGGCCCCTGAAACTCAGATTCCACGTCAACAGTCTAGAAAGACAAATAAATCATTTCGGGTAATTAGATCCTGTGTGAGTCTCAAGCACAGGAAAAACACATTTGGGAAGAGAATATCTGTTCATGCCTGGTCTTTCAAACAACTGCAGCCATTTAGCTAATCTTAGTGGTTTATGAGTTTTCTTTACCTAAGTAGAGCCTTTTCTCTGTCCCAAGAATTCTGTACAACAGCAGAAAGTTTCATTCTTTATAGAATAGTCTATTGACACCGTGCCTTACGTCCAAGGCTGTAATGTGCAGGTACCAAGATTCATCCACAATCATCATTTGAAGGCTGTACCCTTCCCCTGCACAGAAAACTTGTCTCAGGAACCATTTGCAGGGGTGGTATATGCTTGTAATTTGAAATGAACACACCCACTGGCATATCCTTGCAGCTACTTTCACAAAGGAATCAGAACTCTTTGGTAAAAATGGAAATATTTCAGGAGATCTTAGCAAAATAAGAGATTTATTTTTAAAARATAGATCATATCATTCTGGTGGACTGTTTGTTTCCTTTGATTCCCAACCTTCTTAAATGTTCTGAAAGGCTCATTTCAATGAGTGTAACTTATCTTTCTCTCTAACTAAAAGCTTAATAAAGTAACAAGGAGTAATATGCAATGCACAGAATGTAGGGTTTTTTTCCTGCACTTTGGAAATCCTGAATGATGTCAGGGCTCAAAGTGAGAAACACTAACCCACTTGGAGGCATCCGCACAGAGTTGGCCTGACACAAACCTTAAATGTCAACTTTAAGGTGATCTTCACTGGGCACAATGAGTTCTTACTAGCCTCTTTGAGACTCAGTTTCTTTATGAACAATACATAACAAGAGTGCTTTTGAATGATGTATTTCTTCTATCCATGATTAGCATATTCACCACCATCGTTATTATACAAGAAAGTTATATGGTGTTAGATTTTCTAGCATGCATGTTCATGCAAAATTTTGTGACTGTGTTTCTTTTCGAGATCAGTTCAAGTTTTAATTCTGAAATAGCTTGAAATATTTATATGTGACTTGTGGATTTCAAGTGTGAGGTTGCCATGCTCAGCTGATGAGAGGCTGCAGTCGCCATGTGCAGTTGATAGGCTGTAGCTGCCGTGTGCAGTTGGAAGACTGTACTTGCCATCCTTGGTTGCGTAGCGCACGTTTTCACAGTTGACTATAATGCCCAGTYGGCTGATATACACATAATTCTTCTTGTGTCAGCTTTAAGAAGATTCAACATATGCAAACATTGAGATATTTCCACTTTAAAAGGAAGCTACTGCTTACCAACTGCATACCCCCTTTACTCCAGCAGCCCCCTTAAACCTCTCAGGTTCTAATCGTCAGGCTGCACAGCCCTCACGTGTTGGCTCTGAAGCAATCGAAGCCAAGAGCACAGCTGCAGTGAAAGACTTTTGGCATTTCACACAGAGTCACACTTGCTAACTCCTTTCTTCCTTTGGTTTGCTCCATTCTTATTACAAAGATGAAAGAAACAATTGACTCTAATAAGAGAATGCTGAGTTCACTCTTTGCTAATACCCATTTAGTTTTTAGGTCAGACACACGTTTTCCTTAGGTACTTTGTTTTCCTCCCCAAGAGATCTGTGCCTACATTTACAAAGTTTTTCTTTATGAAAATRTTGATGTTTTAATATACTGTTATTTTTAATATAACGTTAATGTATTCAGTAAAGAGCAGATATTGTAAAATTTAAAAAACAAGATGCAAAAATGTATATATCTCATGGACAATTCTTTAATTTGTCACAAATAGCTTTCAATTCAGTTACACATAATTACTAATGCTACCGTGTAATTTAAAATATATGAAATACATTATGATATATACAACATTGAAACTGACTGAGATTAACTGTTTCCTGAACACTAAACTGTATTTTCTGTTCAAAACAAAAAGGTGGAGGAGAAAGACCTGACAAAGATAGCAAGAAAAAAAGTTCTTTTCCTTTTTTTGTTTTTGTTTTTCTTTTTTGTTGTTGTTTTGGTTTTTTTGTTTAGGACAAATACATTTCAATTTTTCACTTACATACATTTAAAGCATAAATAGCCAATTAACCATGTCTCACAAATTTCTGAACCTTTTATTATCTCTATCCCAGAATTATGGCTATGGTGTCTCAGTTTTAACACATCACTCATTTCTTTGTAATTTCTTCCTCTGGCCTTTTAATGCTTGCTTGAGTTGAAGGCTCTCCCGTGTGGTCTCAGTGTAAAGGGGTTTATTAGCCTTTCAGTTATCACAGTTACATACCTAATATTCAAGGAGAAAGACCAGGTACTGAAGGATGCTCAGCTGAGCTAAAAGTCACATACAACACTGGCAGGGAGGTTGCCACTGTTAACAGTCCAAACCAACTGTTCTTAAGGACAGGGCATGTGCCCAGCAGTAGATGGCCAAAGAAAACAAACCCAATGGCATCTTTGGGGATTCCTTGTATCATGATGGTATATCGGAGATTTTTTATGAGATTCCTGTGTGTGCTAATCAGTGGGTCTCTGTGGCTGTATCTGTTCCTTGTGCCTTTTCTTCAGTTCTTTTCCTTCTGTTTATTTGTTTTATCCTATTACAATGTGTTATTTTTATTGTATCTTATATTATAATTTATTATCCACCAGAAGCCTGTTTGTTTTCTGATGAGAAGGGGGTTGGCGGGGGTGGGGGAGTAGTTCCACATAGGAGGAGAGATTGGGAGGAACTGGGAGGAATATCAGGATATATTATGTGACCAAAAAAGTTATTTTCATTAAAAGAAAGAATTAACCCCAAAATAAAATTAAAATGTATCTTTTCTTTAATAAAATCATTATGTTTCTATAAAATCAGTAAATAGTATATTCTGTAGAAAAGAAAAAAATACCTGTAATTTGTATTTGCTACTGTCTTGGAGCAAAGGTGTTCCAGGTGTTTTTTGTTGATTTTGGATGGTGTCCAGAGGCAGTGTGCAATCATCCTGCATTTTCTGAGCCAAGTATAGATGTACAGTGTAACCTGGCCAAACACTACCTGAAACACCTAGGATTCACTATGCATTAAGTAATGATACATTTTTACTTGTTGATTCAGAAATCTTTAGTATTGCCAAATTTTTTATTCAACACAACCCATATGAGGTCACAACCTTAATTTTAAGAGAGTAGGATATTAGATTCCTGTAAGACTAATTGGTGGAAATACATGATTTTAAATCACAGAGTACAAAGCCAGCCACCACAGTGGGAACAATTACTATCACTTCTAATAGAGTATGATCCAGCACCTTCCCTTCTGAAACCCTTGCCTCTGTAGCCAGACACACACTCCCACCCTTCTTCTGACCATTTTGTTTAGCAGGTTCTCGGTAAAACTGAGACACTGAACACTCTTTGCTCGTTTGAGCTTAGGAATAAAGAATGCATGGGAAGATATATACACACTGCATATTTTTAAATAATTTTTGTTTTTTTTTGTTTTTTGTTTTTTGTTTTTTAGTTAGAGGCCTAAGATGAAGAAAAGAGGTCCCATATGATGTATGGGCAGCCTGCATCATCCCCTAAGGTAAGGCGGCACATCATTTTTTGCCTCTAATTTTGAATTACCTGGCTACAGAAGACAGATATCTACGCAGGCTGGAACACTGAGGGTCAAGCCTGTACTACAGACTGCTTCCTTGATTAGCAGCTAAGCACCCTTCCATTTCTCATGAAAAGGTTGACAAAACTACACTTTGATTCCCAAATACATCCTTGGCTGGATTAAAATACTCTAAAGCCAGTTACAGTTCTTTACATGTCTAAAGAAATCAAATTATTGTCACATTATCTTCACCCAAACTGTGAGTCTTTTGTGAAGCTTATATTTATTCCATTTTCCTAAGATCATTTTTTTACTCTGATATTTTATGGAAAATTCAGGTGGGAGCCTAGATTAACATCTCTATTTCTAATCTGTTGTATTTTATGAGTCAAGAGAATCTGTCATTCATTGATGAATCAATATTTTTGCCTCTAATTTTGAATTAGTATTTTAAGGAGCAATTGGCAATTTTGGAAACAATGTTTCTTTCTTTTTTTATTGGATATATTCTTTATTTATATTTCATTTCCCTTTTCCTGGTCCCCGCCCCCCAAAGATCCCACATGCCCTTTTCCCTCCCCCTCTTCCCCCATTCACCCCTTCCCACTTCCCTGTTTTGGTATTCCCCTACACTGATGCATTGAGCCTTTCCAGAAACAGGGTCCACTCCTTCCTTCTTGTTGGACATCATTTGGTATGTGTATTGTGTCTTTGGTGTTCCAAGATTCTAGGCTAATATCCACTTATCAGTGAGTGCATACCATGGGTATTCTTTTGAGACTGGGTTACCTCACTTAGTATGTTCATAGCAGCCTTATTTATAATAGCCAGAAGCTGGAAAGAACCCAGATGTCCCTCAACGGAGGAATTGATACAAAAAATGTGGTATATATACACAATGAAGTACTATTCAGCCATTAGAAACAATGAATTCATGAAATTCTTAGAGAAATGGATGAAACAATGTTTTCTTAAAAAAGAATGTAGAGATAATATTCAAAGACTGTTCCTGTTTGTTGATTTTATATAGCCGACATTCATCTGCAAATGAGATATTTAAGATAAATTAAAATTTGAAAGTGATAAATTGATTCATGCGTCCTTGTTAAAATATGATACCATAGATACCATGTATATATCTATATTACAATTTATGGAGTTTCTGTCTATACCCAGAGATGATCCTGTGCCACAGTGCTCCATACCCAAATACAGTACAGAGAGTGCTGGTCTCCCAAGAGTGCCTACACACATGTAAGCACAGGTAAGACGACCCATTTGGCTCCGAGGGACCCTTCCTGAGACCTCACGACACAGGAACTGAGGGGAAGACTGGGACAGGATCCTCCGTGTGCTTTCTGTCTCTGGCCCAAACTGATCTGTGCCACAGCACCCAGAGCTGATCCTGTGCCACAGAGCTCCACACCCAAATACCACCGGGAGAGAGCTGGTCTCCCAGGAGAGCCAACACACGTGTGAGCATGTAGTGGTGGTTCTGCTCCAAGTCCTGACCCAAGAGCTGTCAGTACACAGGAACCAAGGCACACCCAGGAACAAGATCCTTCCTTCCAGCTTGTGGTCTGCACCCTAAAAATGACCCTGTGCCACAGCTCTCCATACTCAAATTCCTCCCAGAGACAACTGATCTCCCAGGAGTACTGACATGCATGCTTGCAGGAGGATCAAGCCACAGTCAGAGACAGCAGCTAACACCAGAGATAACCAGATGGCAAGAGGCAAGGACAAGAACACAAGCAACAGAAACCAAGGCTACTTGGCATCATCAGAACCCAGTTCTCCCACCACAGTGAGCCCTGGATACCCTAACACACCAGACAAGCAAGACCCTGATTTAAAGTCACGTCTCATGATGATGATAGGAGACTTTGAAAAGGACATAAATAACTCCCTTAAAGAAATACAAGAGAACACAGGTGAACAGGTAGAAGCCCTTAAAGAGGAGACACAAAATCCCTTAAAGAATAACAGGAAAACACAACCAAACAGGTAAACAAATTGAACAAAACCTTCCAGGATCTAAAAATAGAAATAGAAACAATAAAGAAATCACAAAGGGAGATAAACCTGGAGATTGAAAAGATAGGAAAGAGATCAGGAGTCACAGATGCAAGCATCAACAATAGAATACAAGAGATAGAAGAGAGAATCTCAGGTGCAGAAGATACCATAGAAAACATTGACATAACAGTCAAAGAAAATGCAAAATACAAAATGCTCCTAACCCAAAACATCCAGGAAATGCAGGTCACAATGAGAAGACCAAACCTAAGGATAATAAGTATAGAAGACAGTGAAGATTCCCAATTTAAAGGGCCAGTAAATATCTTCAACAAAATGATAGAAGAAAACTTCCTTAAGCTAAAGAAAGAGATGCCCATAAACATGCAGGAGGCCTAAGGAACTCCAAATAGAATGGACCGGAAAGGAAATTCCTTCCATCACATAATAGTCAAAATAACAAATGCACTAAACAAAGAAAGAATATTAAAAGCAATAATGGAAAAAGGTCAAGAATCAGAATTACACCAGACTTCTCACCAGAGACTATGAAAGCTAGAAGACCCTGGGAAGGTGTTATATACACCCTAAGAAAACACATATGCCAGCCCAGGCCACTATACTCAGCAAAACTCTCAATTACCATAGATGGAGAAACCAAGAAATTCCATGACAAAAAACAAATATGCTCAATATCTTTCCACAAATATAGCACTACAAAGGATCAAAGATCAAGGAATAATACCTAGGAGAAAGAAAATTACACCCTACAAAAAGCAAGAAAGTAATCTTCTTTCTACAAACCTAAAAGAAGATAGCCACACAAACATAAAAATACCATCAAAATTAACAGGAAGCAACCATCACTATTCCTTAATATCTTTTAACATCGGTGGACTCAATTTTCCAATAAAAAGACATAGACTAACAGGACGGATAGGTAAACCAGACCCAGCATTTTATTGTATACAGGAAAGGCACCTCAGTGTGAAAGACAGACACTACCTCAGAGTAAAAGGCTGGAAAACAATTTTCCAAGCAAATGGTCCCAAGAAACAAGCTGGAGTAGCCATTCTAACATCAAGTAAAATCAACTTTCAACCAAAAGTTATCAAAAAGGATAAGGAACGATCTCTCATATGCATCAAAGGAAAAATCCACCAATAACTCTCAATTCTGAACATCTATGCTCCAAATGCAACGGCAACCACATTAATAAAAAAAACTTTACTAAAGCTCAAAGCACACATTACACCTCATACAATAATAGTGGGAGAATTCAACACCCCACTCTCATCAATGGAAAGATCATGGAAACACAAACTAAACAGAGACACATTGAAACTAACTGAAGTTGTGGTTTTAATAGATATCTACATAACATTTCATCCTAAAACAAAAGAATATACCTTGTTCTCAGCATCTCATAGTACCTTCTCCAAAACTGACTGTATAATTGGTCACAAAACAGGCCAAAACAGATAGAAGAAGATTGAAATAATCCCATGCATCCTATCAGATCACCATGAACTAAGGTTGATCTTCATTAGCAAAACAACAAAATACCCACATACACATGGAAGCTGAACAAAGGACCACTCAATGATAACTTGGTTAAGGAAGAAATAAAGAAAGAAATTAAAGACTTTTTAGAATTTAATGAAAATGAAGCCATAACATAACCAAACTTATGGGACACAATGAATGCAGTGCTAAGAGGAAAACTCAGCTCTGAGTGCCTCGGGGGAAAAAAAGATGAAGAGAGCATACACTAGCAGCTTAACAGCACACCTGAAAGCTCTAGATCAGAAAGAAGCTAATACACCCAAGAGGAGTAGAAGGCAGGAAATCATCAAACTCAGAACTGAAATCAAGCAAGTAGAAACAAAAGAACTATACAAAGATTCTTTGGGAAAGTCAACAAGATAGATGAACCCTTAGCCAGACTAACCAGAGGGCACAGTGACAGTATCCAAATTAACAAAATCAGAAATGAARAGGGATATATAACAACAGAAACCAAGGAAACTCAAAAAATCATCAGATCCTACTACAAAAGCCTTTATTCAACAAAACTGGAAAATATGGATGAAATGGACAATTTTCTAGACAGATACCAAATATCTAAGTTAAATTAGGATCAGATAAACCATCTAAACAGTCCCATAACACTTAAAGAAATAGAAGCAGTCATTGAAAGTCTCCCAACCAAAATGTCCAGGAATGGCTTTAGTACAGAAGTCTATCAGATCTTCAAAGAAGACCTAACACCAATACTCTTCAAACTATTCTACGAAATAGAAACAGAAGGAACACTGCCCAATTCATTCTACGAAGCCCCAGTCACACTGCCTATTCCCGCTTGGAGATGGATGGTTTCTGTCTAAACAGGAACCTGTTACAATTTCCTTTCATAGAGGACTTCATAAGAGACATTTTTCTACTTCTATCATGTTTAATGTTCCAAATAGATTTTAAAAGCTGATGGAGTGCATATTACTTTTAGCTTCATATAAGAGGCATTTAACTATTACAAATTATTTTCATGACTTAAAAAAATGTCAATACTGAGTTTTATATTTAAAATACATTTTATTAATTTAATAAAAAATAATGATGTAGGAAAAAAGAATTTATGTTAAACTGCATATGCGTGCATGTTAATGCAAACATATATATAAATGTGTAAGTGTAAATGAACATGGTCATAGGTATAAATTTTGAGCTTATGTGTGTGGGTGTGTGTCAATCCATGTGTATGTATACTGTATATAGCTTATTAATATATACATACCTGTGAATGCTGTGTATCTATATTAATTTAAAGACATGTTTAAATAGTGTATATGCAAATATACTACAATATACATCTGTATAAATGGTGCATTTATGTATGTGTACCAACACATGCAAATGTATAAACATGTAGATTAACAGGGACACATGTATAAATATTATATGTATATATTAATATCACTATACACTAATACAAACATGTGAATATTGATGTGTACATATTTATAAATGATGCATGTACAGATATAGTGTAACATTCATACATACATATCAATGCTGTGTATATGTATGCATAGTATCAGATACATACTGATGTGTGTGTGAATGCACATGTGTGTATGTGTGTTTGTGTACAATTGTAACACTTAGGAGGATTCTTTGAATTCTGTGTGTTTCTGGTCAGAAAGGCTTTGGAGACATTCAAACCCCCAGTAGCACTGTCTGCCCAGGTCCGCTCGCTCATACCTTCTTGCTAGCACTGGTCAGCCTCACTGGCCAGGGCCTCAGCTTCCACACGGCAAGCTGCCCACCCCTCCATCTCTTCATCCTGGCTCCTGAGCTCCTACATTCTGGATGCTTCCTCATTCCCATTATAGACAACCAATTAAAAAATTTAAACAATGACTTYGAAGATTGTTTACTTTCTCACTAACATGCAAAAATGGATATATTACCTTCAAACTAAAACATCATATGGTTACCAAGAGAATAAGCAAAATTGTAATGTGTTCAATGGTTCTATTTTAAGCTTACTTAACACTAAGAGAAGGGAATAGATACTTTCTCCCATAAAGGAAAAAGCTAAAAAGAATGCTGAATTCAAAGTTATAAAGAAAAAAAAACTATTATTCATTTTCCTACCCTTAATTAAAACTAATTGATTTTAATGTCTATGTTAAAATTGGCTATAGCCCTAATTACAAGGAGTGCCTTCTCAGAAGGCGGGATAGCTAACTCAGTCAACATCTGAGAGAGGTTTTTTTTTCCTCTGAAAACCACTTGTAAAACATAGGAAAATACAGCTTCTAATGAACTGCAATCATATCACTTTTTTCCCCACTAAATTGGGTTACTTATGTGGTACACACCACTAGCCACAGTATGCATTTATTTCCATTTCCTGATGAAAAGATAAACTCCAAAAAGGAAATGTGCTAACACTTAAATACGACATAAGTGTAATTAAGCAAATTCTGTCTTCTGAAGAAAGCATAAAAATGTCAGATTTACAGCATTTTATGTGGCAGAAGCACTGTTTATATAAGGCAGTTTGTGCGAGTCGGAAGGTGTATGCAGATGGTCACTAAACGCTTAGTCTCAAAGAGGTAACACAGGGCCAATTATTTTTTTATGCTTCTGTCTATAAATATTATACTTTCCCAATTTCGATGAAAAAGAGACCCGTACTTGAGATCCATAAAGATTCCCTCCTCAGCTTATATCGTCCAACAGTATTAAAGTCTCCATTTTCACAACAGGCACATGAAATACACACTTTTATGATATATTACTAGTATAGGAACTTATATCTCTCTACCCTTGAACCACCTGCAAATTTTAATAGTCATGTATCACCAGGGTACCAGAAACTCATAAAGTTTAACCTGCCAATTAACAAGTAGGTAAAGTTCCAGCCCTGTGCCATAATTCGTTTGCTTTCAAGACACAGCAGAACTTTAAAAATTTTTTTTCCTGAATTCTTTCTTTGCAATCTAGTGGTATTCCAGCACTGATATGTTAGAAATCTGTAGGAAGTACAAAGCTGATAATGCTGCTGAAAATTATGTCCTTATGGAGGACGTGAAGTTAATGAAAATGTGGAATTCTAAAAATGGATATGATTATCTCCACAAAGCTGCTACCTGAAACATTTCGTGTGCAGCAGGCGCTCTTCCTTTGGCTTCAGCCCGTCCCTCTCTCAGAGCTGTGATCTGTAGCTGCACTAGCTCTTTTTTAGTAAGAGCTTGAATTAGAAATTACAACTTTATTAGGATCATATGTAAATATCCATATCCATAATCCCAGAGGTGAGATTCATAAAAACCCAGCAATGTAAAGAAACCAGTGCAAGTAAGAAAGGGCGTCCTAATAATTTTTTTGGTAACAATGGTAATGCCTACAAAGGACATTCCAATAGGATGACTTCAGGGTAGTAAGTTTCATAAATGGCCCATTAGTGTCAAGGCTCATGACCAGCCCAGCTAGTCATATGAGGAGTTCCTGCCAGGTTAAGAAGCCAGTTATTTTATTTTCTGAACTTACAGTTCTAGGTGGAGATATTTTCTTTTCCCAGTGCTTCTTTTACCTAAACTAGTCTCCCAGGAGGGAATTAAAACTTCTATTCCGGAAGGATAGTGGGAGTATTATTGTATGATAACTATTTGGAATATGGCAAAGAATGTCTAAGTATTCATTCACTCCTATCTTATTGACCATAACT